>SKCR01006165.1:0-31964 GCA_019454045.1 Zanthoxylum bungeanum | reverse complement strand
GGATCACTACTGCAAGTTTCCAAACCGATAAAATGACTGAAAGTCAGCAACGGTACTATACAGTTTGAATAACGGTACAGTGTGCTGGAATCTTCCAAGTAAGATACTGTTATCGAAAACAACAAATGCGGATAAATGCAACAGCTGAGCAGCAATTGAAGCAATCTGGGTCATAATAAATCGAATTAGATTGGATATAGTTCTGTTAGCAGCTGAGCTAGGCGTCAGTGCAGGGCTAAAAAATTAATGGTCTCATCAACGATCCAGATACATACTTCGACTATTCATCTGATTCGTTCGGATCATACATCGTGGCGATGTGATGATCGTATAAATCGCATCAGATGATAACCAAAACCATGGAATCCGCTGACGAGCATTCTCAGCAATTTGAGCCAACCGTACATAGTTTCGGGTGTTAAACACTCGAGTGACTGGCTATAGGCCAGTGGGAGATTGTTGGACATTATGACCCATAGCGTCACTATTTGTACAGATCATTGTGTTGTTGTACAAATTAACTATGTGACAAAGGAAATTGCACTCTTATCATTTGTGATTAGATCACCAAGATGTATAAATGATGAGAGGTCCTTATGATTTGTTCCTTGATTGAGAATGATATGAGACAGTATCAGTCAACGAAGGATAAATCATTAAATATCCCTAGTCAGAGTATTTCGAGATTGCATCGATAAATACGTAAAAGACTAGTATCGTACTTGTGCGCGTTGTGAGGGCACAACGGCGTAGTTCTCATATACTTAAGTATTGGATACTTATGCAAGTGCGGTAGAAGGTTGTGTTTCACCGATGGTACGGGAAACAGCTTCGCTCTGGATAGACCCCTCGGAATCCTATTGGTAGTTTGACTATGTGTCTATGGGAGTCCGACATCAGGGTAGGTGTATTTGGTCTTAACCTGAGACTTGCACCGCTAATGCTTACGACAATCAATATACTTTGGTTGAGGTCGTCTAGGGCTTTAACTGGTTCTGTGTATGCCGATACTAGGTATATTGAGAATCATAGAGTATTGGGTGTGATGTCAAGACGGAAGTATCACTCCAGTCATAGTGGAGATGATGTCATGTAGGATACGGTATTAGTACTCTTAAGTGCTGCGCGGCCATCGGGATATTTTGACTAAGTCATGTATATCCGATTATAGAGACTAGTTAACCAGACATCCGACAAGTGCTTCGTACGGGGCACACAACTCCAGCCCCAGGCCTGGCACGTGACAGTCCGATACTGGATCGAAATACGCAATACTACGGTATACTACGCTTGATATAGATCACATATTCCTGTAAGAATATTCCGGAGAATTGGGTAGGCATGGCGCTTTGCTAGAAGCCAACCTTGTCTTGTGAATCGGTAAAACGTAGTACTTGGTACGTACGTGTTCGGATAGTCCGACGACCCGATTTACTGCCAACATATCGGGGATCTCTTGGGTCGCGTCCCATGATACACCGAGAAGTATGACACGACAACTCGCACTTTAATTAATCTAGGATTAATTAGATGAGAGAGAAAATTAATCTAGGATTAATTTCGGAGATATTTTATCTAGGATAAAATATTAATAAAAGAGAGATATCGATTATTTGGAATTAATCGTAAAATAAATATATCTGATCTATTAAACGAATTGGATTTCGACTCGGAATTAAAATTGATTTTAATTCGGGCGAACGAATTAATTTAGAATTAATTCGTTGGCGACGTGAACAATAATTATGCTTGGCATGATTATTTAATTAAATTAGATTTAATTGCGACGCAACAGATAAATCGTTAATATTGATTAACGAACCCGAGCCCGAGATTATTTGCTAGCGTATTCGCATTTCGAATTCGAGTGCGGCACACAAGTCAAATCAAGCATCAAATCGCTAGTCGAGTCTAGCGTCACTCATTCGTCAATCAAGTGATGGATGTCTTTCACTTTGAGTGATTGACGCAAGTCACTATTCATTGATTGATGGAAGTTGATGTGAGTGATGTGTGTGGTTGATGACTTTAATGGTTTGACTTTAAAGCCAAATTCAAATGAAATGAATATGAAATGAATATGTGTTATATAACACACAAATTTCATCAACCAAACACATCTCTCCCTCTCTCTTTCTTCTCCATATTCACGCCCAAGGGGGCAGTTCACTGCTTGAAAATGGCGTGAACAATGGTGGCCATTTGAGGGTTTTGTGGCAAGACCCAAGTGCTAGCACACTCCCGAGAGACATACGAAGGTGTTAGGGACACTTACCCTTGAGCCGGGAATCGTTCGACGAAGATTCAGAGCTCAAAATCTCAGCTCAAAACTAAAAAATGCAAGCAGTGGACTGCTCACTGCCTTGGCCGAAATGAAGGGAATAATATTTTTGTTCGTCTTCAATCGTCTCAACCGATCGATGTGAGTATTCCGCAACTCCTTGATATGTATTTCATTTTTCATGCTTGTTTAATGATCTTGAGACCTAGATAATCACCAACATGTAGCCCACACTACTTTCCGTTGGTTGTGAGACATAGCTCGGAAGAACCACAAAAATCATTTCTCTCATCTTCTCTATCTCACGGCAGTGGGAGTATTCCATTGCCCATTGTCGTGAATCATATAATTGATTCGGGGCTCGATTTATTTCGTTTTAATTCGGGATTTTAGGAAACACCTAGGGGAACATTTAGGACTGTATTGTGGCTGTATTTTTAGTGACAAATCAGACCTAAAATATCCTTGCAGTTCACGCAAATTATAGGCTGATTTGTGTGCAGTTCCGTTGTGTAACGGGTCCAAAAATGTCCATTATTTCACTGCAGTTCGGGGGCTATTCGGGGACTGTTTCGGGGGCTTTCCAGGGCTGAAATATTATTCGAAACAGAAGTAAAATTTCAATATACCTGCTGGTCAGATTCGGCTAAAGGAAGGGGAAAGGCAGAAATTTTTTCAAGTCCGATCCGTGAGCCAAAGCCGCTACCGTTACGCGAGGAAAGCATTTCCTACAAAACAGTCCCCGAACAGCCCAAAACAGCGATATAAAAACTGGACTGTTTTGGACTGGATTCGCGCCCAACGTATTGCAGAAATAGCCCCTGAAATGCGTGGAATATTGCTATATTTTGGTTTTTCTTTTTTCACTTGAAAAGGCCCCAAACACAGCCTCAAAACACACAAACTATTCCCCAAAAAACTGGATTAAAACGAAACCAAACAAGTTTGTTTCACCAAGTAAAGTAAAGGGCGGCAATAAGCAAGAATAATGCTCACTTCCATGAATAACAAGCAAGAGATGAAGATGAAGATTTGTTCGATTACCACAAAATCTTCCGAACTACATCTAATTACTAACGGAAACTTGTGTGGGCAAGACTCATAAAATTAATTCCTAAACTATTAGAGATAAATCACACTTGTGTTTTGATTTTATTTTTCTTCTTTTCTTGGTTATGTTTTTCTCAACTTTTGAGAGAATGAGGAAGAAGCTACCAAAGAAAAATCATATTTTCCTTTTTATATTAGGGTTTGTAATTTTCATATTTTATATAATGGGAAAAGATATTACAAAATTAAAAGATTAATTCTTATTAAAAGAGGTGTAACTTCAAAATAAAGTCCAAGGGATTCCAAAACCTAAAGTTTGGAATTGACACAATTAACCCTTTATTTAATTATATCATATATAATTAAGTGTCAGTGTTTAATTATCATATAATTACAAAAACTATATATTAAACTTTTCAACATATATTTTCAAGTGTGACAAAATGATATTATTAATCATATTAATAATATTTATACCTTTATGAGTATGTAATGGACTATCCAATTCTATTAAATCCGCCATAGTATAATGAGCTAGCACGTGGACCAAATGGACCTACGACTTCGAGCTCCAATAATCTTGAAATATTAAATAAGTTGTTAATTAAATATTCCGAATTATTAACTCCGGGTTATTCCATTAAAAACTCGAAGTTGCATTCTTATTGCCGCAGATGATATATTAAGCCGAACAAAGTCGGTGTCCATCGATATAGTCACTACATACGAATTGAACCTTCATGAGTATCTCGTAATTAGAGTTGGGTCATAATATCGTTATACCCCTCTAGTTATTTATACTTTAAGTACCAATGATTCTCTAATAAACGATTTATTCATAACCATTATGAATTTTAATCTTTCTATTCTTAATAGAAAGACTTGAGCACTCAAACCATTCATGTACCGAATCAATCCTTAAGAAAGATACTCATCCATTTCTCGCAAGAAAAATTGAACTCCATATCTATGTAAAATATTCTCACCTACACAATAGACCATGTCCCCAAAGTACGTAGTTATTGGTCGGGACTGCTGCACCAACCTCACCTTTGTAAATCAAAGGACATAGCCTGCCATGCAGGAGTTCATAGTACACTCAGGATTAAGATCAATCCATATATGACCATCTGGTAGATGGAAATGATTTTCTTTGGTTAACAGATATTATAAAAAATTTATTTCTATATGGGTCCAGTCCTATATGATCACATCATACAAGGTGCCTCTCTACATGGACGATCTCGGATCAATGTCATCATACAAATATAGAATAGACCGCAACTATAAATAACCAAAAACAAAATACCCATTTTATTTGCTTTCTATAGACTGTTTAAGATTACTAACTTCATACTTAAATCGTCTTGTGTATGACACTCATACACTAAGTCTGAAGGCACATAAGTTTTCTAGAGTAATCAAGATAATTTATAATCTGCGAAAATTAAACAAACACTTTGATAAATGAATAATGCATTATTTTATTTCAAACCATGTAAAACTGTTTACAAAATTTACAGCTTTAGGGCATACATCCTAACATTTGGTTGAGCTTGAGATGAGAATTTTCCTTATTCTTGCATACTCAGGACATTAGTCAATTTGGAGACTTGACTCTTAATCTCTTTACTGTCTTTAACTACGTGAGCTATCAACGACTTAAACCTTTGATTGGTTTTTCTTTGGGCCTCTATAAATTTGTTCAAGGCCTCCATAAATGCTTGCACAGTATCCTCTAAAGAATTCCTAGGAACGACAGATGTGTAATATTGAGGGGCATTGTAACCTCTAGTTTGTGGTGTCTGACTAGGATGTGGGGGCTCCTGTTTCCAACTAATATTGGGATGGTTCCGCCAACTAGGATTATAGGTATCTGAATACGGTGTATAAGGCTTCTTGTACGTCCCAAAGGTATTATATTGTTCCTCATATGTTCCCCTCATCTCACCAT
Organism: Zanthoxylum bungeanum; assembly: GCA_019454045.1. NCBI lineage: Eukaryota > Viridiplantae > Streptophyta > Magnoliopsida > Sapindales > Rutaceae > Zanthoxylum > Zanthoxylum bungeanum. The sequence goes on along the minus strand of SKCR01006165.1, from coordinate 26,679 downwards.
ATACAGAGCACTCTTGGGTAAAATGGTCAATCCCTTTACACATAAAACATATCCCTTGAGGTTTTAAGTGGGCTACTGCATGCATAGTATTGCCATCTTTGGATATTAAGGTTCCTATCTGTCTAGTTAATGGCTCAACTCGTGCCTTAAGACTACCATCTTCTCTAAAGTGGTGTATACCTCTGTTAGTAGGAGTGGGGTGTGTCATGTCAGTGCTATCTATGGCATTAGGTCTAGTCCAAGTGTGATATTTCTCAGCTAGGTCATTTAAGTACTCTAATGCCTCATCAGTGTCCTTTCGGATGAACTCACCATTGCACATTGTCTCAATAAATTGGCACTCTTTAGGGGTTAGACCGTCATAAAAATAACTTACTAAGCGCCAACTCTCATACCCATGGTGATGACAACTAGCTAACATCTCCTTAAACCTCTCCCAAGTTTGGTAAAGAGTTTTACTGTCATTCTGGGAGAAAGTAGAGATTTGTCTTTTCAAGGCATTCGTTTTATGGTGTGGGAAGTATTATTAAAGAATACTTGTGTCATCTCACCCTATGATCCTATTGATCGAGGTCTCAAAGAGTACAACTAGCTCAAAGATATATCCTTAAGGACAAAAGGGAAGAACTTCAGTCTAATTGTGTTTGTATCCCCAAACCGGTCATGGAAAGTTGCTACAACCTCTTCAAACTCTCTAATATGCACATAAGGGTTCTCGTTCTCTAAACCATTAAAGGTTGTGAGATACTATATCATTCTAGGTTTAAAATTCATATGTGGTGCATTAGAAGGAAACGTGATGCATGATGGTGTAGCTGTGCGAGCGGGATTAATCCTCAAGAGACCTAATATGTAGTCTCTTGTAATCACTCATGGTATGTGTGCTAGATGTAGATGTTGTGGCAAAAAGGTTTTAGAATAACGTTTCTGAGTCTGAATCTTCCTCGTTAACTCTAACAAATCTACCCAACTGATCCCTAAGTCACGCATGCACTTAAACACAAATAAAATGAGAAAAAATAAAAAGAATAAACTAAAAATAAAATTCTAAACTAAAATTGAAATTAAATAAATAAAATAGAAAATAAAAATAATAAAAAATAAAGGTGGATCGAATTTACAACTTTGTTGTTGACTAAGCAAATCTGTAACTTTTTTTTGTAAACCGTCTCCCCGGAAACGGTGCTAAAATTTGATTACGCCTAAAAAGTACTCACGGTTCTCGCAGTATAGTCGGAGTGTTGATTCCTCAAAGAGATGGTTACAAGAAACTAATTCTCTTAAAAAAAACATTAGCAGTAACTTAATGAAAATAGATAGATTGAATTGGTGATGAAAAATAAAGATTATGAAAAGTATGCAGGAAATACCAATAGAGAGAAGCAGCAAAGCGTTAGGAATCCCTCTTGTATCAACTTCCTATATTCAGTTATTGATTCATTTTATTACTCAATTGAAGGTTTCACATCCCAAACCAACAATCGAAAGATATCCAAATCAAAACACATTAAATTCTAAGGTATCGATGATTTACTTTCTCTATGTTAACAGCACACAAAGTTATCATTATGACCCATCTAACGTCGCTAATATACCCACAAGTAATATTGCAGCAGAGGATCAACTCATAAAACAACTTTACTAGTCACAACTGGGTTCTTCAATCACACTTAGAAGAATCATGACTATTCCTATACGCAAGTTGGTAAAACACAATCTCTGGATTATAAATCGAAATATAATAAAGAATAAAAAAATATCAATTGTATTAAACATTAAAAAAAGTACATATGAATCAATAACATGAACATAAAAAAATTAAATATAAGAGTTCATCCTTAACTTTACCTATGATATTAGTTCTCCATATAGAAGAGAGATATAACTTTGATAGATCAGAGAGACATCCTGTCTGGCTTAAAGTTCTCCGTTATTCTCTCCTGAAATTGTGTGTGGGGCTCTTTGTTGTGAGTTTTCTCTCTGTTTCTCTTTTCTTTTCTCCCATTCTTAGGGTTTGGATGAACTTGGGTTTATATAGGGAAGTCTCAGAGTCATTGTGCGCATAAAACACATTTAAGTTAGGTTTCTGCTGTCTTATGGGGCGCTGCGATGCCAAACTCGTGGGACAATAGTATGGAAGCCATCTGCTGAGTGCACCGCAATGCCAAGAGGTGGGGACTGCAACGCCTGCTACTTCACTTGTTGACTTGCCACTTTATGTGCTTCTGATCTTCTTGTGTGCTTCTGATACGTCCGTAAGGTCCCGAAACATGCATAATTGCTCTAATTTACATGTTCCATTGCTCGCTAATAACAAAGCATAAAATAAACTCCAATTAAGATTAAATACATGATAATCAAGTCGAGTTAACGATGATTAAATTACACTTTCATGCACTTATCAATGACATTAGAGCTAAATATTTTTAAAATTTGCAAACAGCCATATGATGAGGATAATGAAAATGAAAGCATAGAATCAATTGAACCTATTGTGGATGAGCATATTCAGGGGAGTTTATCTAATCCCATTGAATTTTGTACTGCTAATTTTATTGAGTCAAATGCGCAAATAGATTCAGACATTACTAATGATTTTCTACTTGACTCTTCACAGGTATTGGAAGACAATGGAGAGAAATAAAATTTGGAAGAAATGGGAACATTGGAAGAATGAAACATGAAGAAGCACCCAATTTGGAGTTAAAGGCTTTGCTAGAAAGACTGAAATATGCATTTCTAGAAGATAATCAAACTTACCATGTGGTAATTTCTTCTTCTCTCACAAACGATCAAGAAGTTGGTGCAGTGCTAGGACAGAGGAATGAAGGTAAGCTGCATGTAATATATTACGCAAGTAGAACTTTAAACTGTGCACAAATGAATTACACTACCACAGAAAAAGAACTATTTGCTGTAATATTTGCAATGGATAAATTTTGAACATATTTAATCAGTTCTTCAACCGTTATTTATTCTGATCATGCTGTTGTTAGATATTTGATGTCTAAACAGGATGCCAAGCCCAGATTAATACGAGATGGATTTTGTTGCTTCAAGAATTCAATCTCATAATCAAAGATAAGAAATTGGCAGAGAACGTGATTGTATATAACTTATCGAGACTCACAAACGAGTCAATAATTAATACAACTCCCATTAGTGATTCCTTTCCCAATGAATTTTTATTTTCTGTAAACACAATGCCTTGGTGTGCTAATATTGTCAATTTTCTTACAACATGAAAGATACCTTAAGATTGGAGCCAACAAGATAGGAGGAAATTTTTGACCGAAGTCAAAAGATTCTACTGAGATGATCCATATCTGTTTAAGTGTTGCCTGAAAGTGAGATAAATGGTGTTATTCAGTTTTTTCATTCAGAAGTACGTGGAGGTCATTTTTCATCTAAGAAAATTACTGTAAAAATCTTATAGTGTGGATTTTATTGGCCCACTATTTTTAAAGATACATATACTTGCTGCGAAACTTGTGAAAACTGTCAAAAGTTGGGATCCATTTCAAAAAGAAATATGATGCCTTTGAATTTCATCCTTGTCGTCGAAATCTTTGATTACTAGGGGATAGATTTCATGGGCCCATTTCCACCATCATTTAGATTTTTATATATTTTAGTTGCAGTCAATTATGTCTCAAAATGGGTCGAGGCAATTCCTTGTCGGAACAATGATCACACAACTGTGATTAAACTTTTAAAAGAAAACATTTTGAGTCGATTGGAATCCCTCACGTCATCATAAGTGATGAAGGTAAACATTTTTTTAATAGACCATTCGAGTCCTTAATGAAAAAGTATGGATTCATACACAAAATTTCCACCTCCTATCACCCCAAAAATGGTCAAGTTGAATTAGTGAATTGGAAAATTAAACAAATTTTAGAAAAAACGGTTAACCCAAATCCAAAAGATCGGTCTCTTCGACTAACTGATGTACGTTGGACATACCGGACAACTTTCAAAATATCTTTGGGAATGTCCCTATCTCGTATTGTTTATGGAAAACCTTATCATTTTCCTGTAGAGCTTGAGCATAAAGCATATTGGGTTATTAAAGCATTCAATTCAAACCTTGACAATGCCGGTCATGAACGTAAATTACAATTAAATGAACTTGAAGAGTTAAGGAATGATTCATATGAGAACACGAAAATTCTTAAAGCTAAACTAAGCCCTTTCATGATAGTTGAATTTCACAAAAAATATTTGAAGTTGGTCAAATGATTTTACTTTGTAATTCTCGTCTTCATTTATTTTTTGGAAATTAAAATCTCAATGGAATGGCCCATTCATTTTGAAACACGTTTAGCCATAGGGCTATTGACATTGATAATCCTAGGGATGATGATGTATTTAAAGTGAATGAACAGTGTCTGAAACCATTTTTGGAGTGCTCAAAATTTCAAGAAACTATTTTCTTGTCAAACCCAGTAAACCGTGATTGATGTAGTTTCTTTTAATTCTGTTTAATATTTCTCTAATTTCTATTTTCTAAGTTTTACAGCATTTTTGTCTTTTCTCTTTTTAATCTCACACTCCGGTAAAACAGTGGATAATGGTACTCCGTGACTCAAAGTCGGTTATTTTAGTCTCATAAAATTACCGATACCCTGCAAACTAAGGCATGGAAGAAACTCTCGCAAACCTTCGCAAATATTTTCCTTCTCTTCCCCAAAATTCTATTACAAAAATTTACAAAGCACGCATAGAAGAATGAGGCTTCTTATGATTCATGGTATTCCTATTGATATCTGTTGGGTAATTGAAGTAAAAGTTTGTTTGGCAGGTGAGTCATCTGACTCTCTCATTTCTTACATGTCTGGTTTAGGGAAAATCACCTATGCTAAAAAAATGAAGAGCTAAACAATTATGTGTTTGTTATAAGTGTGCACGCTGCACATGCAACACTCGTTGTCGTTCTTTAAGAATGGTGTCTGATAATCACGAAGATAAAATTCTATTCATTAAGGATGGCTTGAGTGAGGAGTCTTTGGATGATATATTATTGACTCTTGAGACGCACCCTAGTGGATATGTTCATCGAGAGATTCACAAGTTACATACACAATTTCATAAAGAAAGTCAATAATACGGTCTCGGGAATATGATTTTAAAAGTCCCTGTTTGCCAATTTATAAGCAATTTAGATGAGAAGCCTATCCTCGATCCATAGAGGGCATTCAAACCATTACTAGATGTAAAACCAGAGGAAGATGTGAGCCATAATCACAACTTCCAATACATATTGTTTTAAATTATTGCTTTGATTTCCTTTACTTTAAAATTACTGTTTTGATTTACTTTTTTCAAACAGTATCTAACCTTTTTTGTTCACGATCTATTTTACTTATAATTTTCATTTGCAGGTACTAGTGCATGTATTACTCACCCGTTTTTAGGATATAAAAATTTAGTTCGTCATTTCTCTCTCTTCAACACATCTAGGTAAGAGAGATAACACAAATGGAGATAACTTCAAAACGACAATCCATTAATATCTGTGTGTTTTGTTGAACTAGCTCCGGAACTAAACCAAAATTTATTGAGGCTACGAGAGAATTGGTAGAGTTATGGAAAACAGAAACATGAACTTAGTACATGACGGTGGCAATCTTGGATTGATAGGGTGTATTTCAAAGGTTGTACAAGAAGGTGGCAATCAAGTTTTGAGGATCATTTCCAAAACCCTTAACAGAGGACAACATCTTCGGAAAATCAAATGGAGAAGAATGTATTGTCCCAGGTATGTCGGAAAGACTCACTGAAATAATCAATTATGTTGATATTTTTATTGCTTTACCAGGTGGGCTAGGAACATTAGAAGAAATATTCACAGTTGCTTCATGGGAAAACTTGAATATTCACCAAAAACCCATTGGGCTGTTTAATGTTAATGGATTTTTTGATTTCCTTTTTGTATTTTTTAAAGATGCCAAAAGAAATAGGTTTATTTCAAAACCAGTAAGATATATCTTCCTAACTGCAAGAAAAGCTGATGATTTAATTAACTAACTCTTAGCTTATGAACAAAAAATTGAATTGGTCCGATAACGATCGTGGAAAAAAGCACAGAGTAAACTTGGATCTTAATATGTAATCTTTAGTCGTAGCTGTAACTGTCAATTCCACATTAACCATGTGATATCTTCTAAATTCTACTTCTCTTTCTTTAAATATTGGGGACAATGTCTCATTTTAGTTTGAGGGAGGGGATAGTTTAATAGATAATTTTTATGTTTCATTGATATTTTATTTTTTAAAAAAAAATTATTTTTACTTTGTCTTATTTTATGTGTAAGAATATATATATATCCATATATACACACAAACTAAAAACAAAATTATTTTCTAACCAAGTGGAATTGTTGTTCAGAGGTAGCTGTGTAAGAAATTTTCACTCCTGAGACGTATCTCAATATAATTCATACAGGTATTTTTTGTTCATTTCTTTTTGAATTATTTAAATTTATGAATTCTCCATAACATTGATTAAATTTGATCTTTATATGCTCATTTGGTAAATATTATTAATAACATGGTAGGATATGCTCATAGATAGTAAGTGAAAATTTCGTAATATTCAGTTCTCTAGTTCATTAAAGGTAACACCTAAGGCAGTGAAATACACACACAACACACACACACACACACACAACACACACACACACACACATATATATATATATATATATTCAAAATAACTAATCATGCTTTTACTTAGTAACTGGACATCTTGTTTCAGCAAGCAGTGATTGTTCGTGTAAAACAGTAGAGTTTGATTAGTTTAATAAAATTTTTTACTCAGTAACCGGACATCTTACCTCAACAAGCAATGATTGTTTGCGTAAAATGATAGAGCTTGAGAAAAAAATGGAGTTTGAATAAAGTTCGTTTTCATAGCCTTTTTAACTCGAGCAATTAAGTCTGTAGTGTCCTAAGGCAACTGGTCTGGGAAGTACTGTCCAAAGCTCATTAAAAGGGTTAAAAAAGAAAGCTTAAGAGAATCAGACACTTTTTTCTTTATAATAGCTGAGATTCGAGCCATTAAGTCCGTAGGGTGTCTTAACACCTAATACTCTAAAACCAACTGATGTGGGATTCACTGACCCAAGTTCGGTATAAAGATCGAAGATATATTTATAAATAAACTTTCACTGCCTAAAAGGTGTAAACTCTAACATAATTTTAGGACAAAAGTGTTACTCTCTTTTCAACAAATACCTGTGGAATTGTGGACACAATATATTGATTAATATTTTATTTTATGAGTATATGGAAGAATGGTAAAAAGTACCGGAGAAGCCATTTATTTGATCATTTAGAAAGAAAGAAATAATTGTTAACTTAGATAAGAATTATGTTTTTAGATTTCGCTTGAATTACTAGGGACTAGTAATAAGTGGTTTTTGGGGTGTGATGAACACTAAAAATGCATATTATTATACGATAAATCAATCATTTTAGCTTGGTAGTTTCACTAATCCTATTAATTTGGCATGTTTGTTAAATAATATTTTAAGTTATATTTTGAGTATTTTTATCGTGTTATTTTTATTAGGAAATACTGCTCGGAAGCTCGATAGAAAAAGCCAGACTTAGAAAAAGGGAAAAAACGGAAAAAAAGCTTTCATGTCGTGACACGACAGGTCTAAAGCGTCACGAAGCGCTAATAAGACAAAGGCACCGCACAATACTCCTAGCTCTCGACACGTGTCCATTAGGTGGCATTCGCGTTGTGACGCTTGGGTGTTTCTCAGCTATAAATTGAAGCCTCCGGCAGAAGAAGAAATTTTCATGATTTCTTTCTGAATTCCTATATAGATTTTAGAGAGAGAGTGTCTTGTTTGTTTATTTATTTAAGCTTTCTGTAATGTCTTTTTCTTTCAGTAATAAAATTATGAGTAGTTTTAATTACAAAATGAGTAGCTAATTCTTTTCGCTGGGGTAATGAGCGAAGCTTTTATAATGAAAACTTAGATCAATCTCGCCTACATTATAATAAATAAATTATAATCTAATGATTAAAAATTGATTTAGATCTAAATTAATTATTGATTAAAATTGACTACCGCTTATATGGCTGGTTTTATCTTGCTACCACTTATATGGATGATTTTATACGATTTTGGCATAATTGAGTACCTTGACAGGACTTGTTATAGACAAACGGTATCACTACCTATATGGCTGGTTTTATATGGTATCACTGCCTTTATGACTCGTTTTATGTTTTTGGCATACTTAGTACCTTGGCGGGACTAGTTATCGACAAAAATGACTACCGCCTTTATGGCCGATTCTATATATTGGCATAATTAATTCATAATATAAATTAATTGGGTAACAAAGACAATTTATATCTTATAATTATGTGAGATTTCTAGATTTGAAATATTAAAAGTGGATCACCTAACTCCAGTATTTCATTTTATTATTGCATTTTAACTTAAAAGTCTCCAACAACTTCAACAAATCAAATATTTTTCTTATCGCTTCACTTAAACATTCTATTTTACTAAATCTATTTCCCGTGGATCGATCCCAAACTACCGGATTATTTTATTACTTCGACACTCTTATACTTGGGAGTAAAATGCCACTTTTTGAGCATGTCACCTTCCTTATTACAGTAATGGATTTCTTTAATTCCTTTATCCTCCATTGACTCGACTTGGAGTACTGCTGCATGAATAGACTGCATTCCATTGTCTGAAAAACTCTAAGTTAGCTATCATTCGACCAAAAATAAAAGAAATATTAAGAGAATAGATCTTGAAAGATAATACTTGGTAACTTAAAGTTGCGGCTTTCTTCATCACTTTTATTAAACCTATCTCAGTCAGCTTGTTTTCATCAAGGAGAAGCCCTTTGATGAGCTTGGAGAGACTCGAAGGATCAGAGATCACATTGACTCGTGAGGAATCCATACTATAACATTCTCTAAGTCATCCTTCACCTCAACAACAATTTTCCTCTTCTTTGTCATCACAGTCATTTCAGTCGACTGTCACTGATGACACTTTAAATGGCATTGACATGATATCAGCTGCGCATAATTTTTTTTTAGACATTAATGGGTTTAAAAAAATTGGCTCTCCGTATATCTGTCAACTCGCCCAATTAGAGTAGATCACTGCCAAAACTTGTTTATAAATGGCCAAAATGGTATCTTTTGGGTCGTAGATTTCCTTCCACAATGGAGTCGACCTCAACCTTTTCTCTACCAAGAAGATTCTCCAATCCCTATCTTCAACGGGCAAAGCAAGGATGGCTTTAGTGTTCAAAATGATTCAACTAATAGTCTCAAATGACCTATTTCGATGAAGACCTACATGATAAAGACATCAGTCTCATTCACTTAAGTACTCGAAAATAATGCATGTTAAAGATTTAATACTCACTCGTCAAACTCCCAAACTCTAGGATTCGACCTGCTCCAGCCAACCTAAAAACACCCTCACCCCTCACAAAGAAATAATAAGACTGTTAGTTCCCCCTATCATTTGTTGGAAAGTCCATATACTAAGTGTTCTTTCTTATGTCGAAGATACAAAGTGTATCTCCACTTTTCTGTCAGATGCTCCTTAACGTGTATAATAACTCATTTACTTCAAATAACATGCCTAGTTCAAAAGCCATACATTCAATCAACATCAGGATCCTCCAAGTGTTTGGCATCAGTTGAGAAGAAGCTAACTCATAATGGTTCAAAACTTCCCAAACTAACTTTGGTATTGGAAACCTAAATCCATCAACAAAGGTTGTTCATAAAACCCAATCCACCTTGGAACTTTGTAATCTATCCTCTTAGTCGACATGGCTAACCTCACTTCTATAGAATTTGGAAACCTATATGTCAACATCATTTCTCTCATTGATCTTTTTGTCACGTGACTTGCAGGATTTTTTGTTAGCAAATTTATTGGTTCATTAATTTTATCCTCTCCAATGGTGGTAGGGTCCTAAGAGATGTTCGCATAAATAGGAATCCCAAGAGGTGGCTCAACAATTGTTATAAGTCAACCTCAATAAGATATTCATGCGAGCAATCTTATATGTTTCTAGATCACTCGATTCACTCGATGATGGTTCAACACATCTGTAAAATTTGAGTACTTAGGCTATCCAGAGATTGTTCACGTCGATATTCTCCAAATAAAAAAACATCAAACAATATATCCTAAATTTCTACTCTCTAAGAGATTAAAACTACCCAAAAACCTTAAAAAAATCCCAAGAGTTTCACTATAGTTTTCAAGATCAAACAACCTATTTTAACTAAAAACATCTTGAATCTATGCTATGAATAATTAAAGATATTGAAGAACATGAGAATAGTTTAAAGATACCTTAGAGGCTTGAGACTTCTCCCAACTTGTTGAATCAAGATAGAATTTGTGAATGAAGCAAATAGAAACCAAAACTCTCTCTTATACACCTCACTTTGGCACCTCAAATTCCCCCTAAAAGACTCCTCATAACTCTCGCTAGGGTGAATAAATGTGGATCAACATGCATCCCTCGAGTGGAACATCTCTCCTAACGCTCATTCCATACATCCCACACACCTTGTCTCATTCAACACAATGAGGAATTGGTGTATTATTTTCTAATTAGTAACCACTCCAATAGTCCACTTGACACTACATGAGTGAAGACTTAGCATGATGCAAATGTCCCACTCGACATTACATCCATGAGATTCAAGACGATGTAGGAGTTCCAAGCGATACTATATGAGTGAAGACTTAGCAAGATGCAAATATCCCACTCGACATTACGTGCATGAAGATTCAACACGAGGTAGGAGTTCCAGGTGATACTACACGAGTGACGACTTAGCATAATGCAAATATCCCTCTCGACATTACGTGCATGAAGATTCAACACGATGTAGGAGTTTCAGGCGATACTACACAAGTGAAGACTTAGAATGATGCAAATGTCCCACTCGATATTACGTGCATGAAGATTTAACACGAGGTAGGAGTTCCAGGCGATACTACACGAGTGACGACTTAGCATGAAGTAAATGTCCCACTCGACAATACGTGCATAAAGATTCAACACAATGTAGGAGTTCCAGATGATACTACACGAGTGGATACTTAGCATGATGCAAATGTCCCACTTGACATTACTTGCATTAAGATTCAACCTGACAAGGATGAAGGTTTGGCATTTTGTAAAGGTGTCATTCGGTACAACATGGATGTAAGTTTGTGTTGGGGTCAAATTAGGGAGGCGCAGCGGAAGAAGTGCTGTTCGGGCGAAATCACAGTTTAAAATTTTTAAACTACGAATAAATTATTTAATATCCAATATTAATAATTCATTTGTATTTCACCTAAACATATTTATTCGATATCATATAATGACATAAATAATATAGAAATATTGTGAAACCTTTGCGAAAATATTTTTCAGCAAAATAGCAAAAAATGCATTTCTGGCCGAACCGACTGACCAATGCACATGTGTGTTTTTACTTTCTTTTTATGTTTAGTAGTTAATTTCCTCTAGAGGAAAGGTGAAACCTTTAATATGATAGAGTAGATTAATCTCACTTAATTTATAATATGGAAATTATAATTTAATAATATGGATTCAAGTTGATACCGCCTTACTAACTGGTTTTTTTATTTGACATAATATGACACCGCTAATATTATCGGTCTTTAAATGACAGATAATTACCGCCTATATGGCTGGTTTTTGGATAAAAAATAACACCGCCATTTTGACTGGTTTGAGTTAATTGGATAACACTAACAATTTATATATTATAATAAAGTGATATTTGTACATTTGAAATATTAAAGGTGGATCCCCTGACCCCCAACATTTATTTTTATTCTAGTAAGTGATGAAGCACAATATTCATGAGTTTAATAATTGATTTAATTATATTATGTTTAATACTTTGGTTTGTTTATTGAATCTTAAGCTTAATGCTTCTTATTAATTGGCCACTAATAAGATTGATATGGTAAACTTAAAATGAACTTGGAAAAGAGATTTTAGGTTTCAGCCTTAGATTCAATAGCTCATGATCTCATCTTGGGATAGGTGTTATTAAGCATTCTATAGTCATTTGATGATCTAGTTGCCCTTCTAGAGTTGTTAGGCCACTCATTGATGACCTAGAATTGTTCTAGAGTTATTTCTAAGTGTCGCGACTTGTTTGGTGTGGTAGAGACTTGATTAAATTAATAGATTGTTTAATTTGTTCAATTTGATGAATTTATAAAATTAGAGTTATTACCCTTTCCAAATTTAGGGCTTTATATTATATATATATATATTATATATATATATATATATATATATATATATATATATATATATATATATATATATATATATATATATATATTGTGTAATGATTTATATATGATGTACATTTAATTTGGTATCGATTGAATTTGATCTGGACTTGTTTTGAATAAGATTGGACTAAAATGCACAAGTTGGAAACCTTGGAGGGGTTCTCGGTAATTTATCATTTTGTGGCTTTTATGTTACAATTTATATTTTCATGTATTGGACATGTTAAAATCATGTTGGCAATGATTTGGAAGCACTCAAAATTATATTTGACAATTTAAGGACTAAAATGATCAAAATGTAAAGTTCGGGGGTCTCTCGACAATTACTAAAAATATGATTTTTGGGTAAAAATTCAGTTTTTAAGTATTGAGTAATTGAAATAAATAAGTTTATTTTAATTGCCCAATAAAAATTATTGAAATCGGAAAATTATGATTTCCTCGTTCCGCTGGGTTTACCTGGATTTGCCCCTAAAAACCCGAACACTTTTATTCTTGAGCGTAGCCTGGAATAATTCCTTAGACCTCCGATACATCTCAATTCTTGATTTTCTTCAATAACTCCTTGAGTTATCTTATAATGCTCCAAGCATTTGGTACATTTATGTACATCTTAGCAAATTAGAAACAAATTTGACAGACATTGGATTGAGCCTAACATACCTCAATCGTTCTACCTCCAAGTCAAGACAGATGTTCATCTCATACTCTAAGTGGTTCAAGACTCCTTTTAGTTTATTGGAATCCAAAAGTCGCGCTAATGGTTTTGCGGCAGCCATGTACAAGACAACATTTAAACACTAGCAGTGTATTGTTCATTTCAATATAAAAAAACTAATTCTTTATGGAATTTCAAATCTATTAGTGCCCTCCCACTATTTTACGTAATTATGTAATCTCTCTTAATGGAAAAAATAGAATTTTGACTATCAAAATTTCATAACGAGAAGTGGATCCAATGACATTTACTCCAGCCTCACACTAATGACGATCTTGGCCTTTATAGACTTATTAGGTAGACCTCCAAGGTCAATCACTTCATGTGACTCCTAGTTTGGTCCTGAACCGTTTCTTATCGTCACACTAATGACGATCTCGAATCAAGATGTGTTCCAGGCGTATACTTGTCAATGTGTACTAATGAGCTTCGTATGTACATGATGAGCGAAAAATATATCACATTTATCACCATTTTGACCTAATATTTTATTTATTTTCTCGGGATTGATGAATATTTTGATATTTTTTTTATGTTTTACAGATAAATAAAGATTTAGGACTCAATGAAATCAAATCAAGGCTAAAATGACGAAAATCGGACGGAAAATGACAAAATAGGAATTTCTACACATAACGCGTCACGACACTCATACCTCTTTACGTCGCGACGCGACTCTATTATGAGCCTACCGACATTTACTTTTCGCGCGTCGCGATGTAGATCACCTATGCATCACGACGAGCAGTGCTCCATGGACACGTGTCAGGATATCAGAAGAACGTGTTGACAGCTCATCGTTTCGGGATGCGCAAGGCTATCTCGTCGCGACGCGCAAATAGATTTTTAACCTATAAATACTATTCGATTTCATTAAGAATTTTCATACTTTACAAAAGGTTCTGAATAAGGGTCTGAGGACTGTATCTGTATGTTTATATTTTAATATTTTTAATTATGTACTTTTATTTCTAGTTTTAATAATAGTTTATTTATTTTATTTTTATTTTATGTTTCGTACTTAATTTCTACTAGGGGACGGATGAAATATTTAATATGATTATCTAGTCAATCTCACTTAATTTATAATATGGAAATTGTAATCTAATCACATTGATTAAAAGTTAATAACGCCTTAATGGCTGATTTTATTTATTTAACATAATCTGACACTGCCTATATAGTCGGTCTTCAGGTGACAGATGATTACCGCCTATATGGCTAGTTTATGGACAAGTAATGACACCGCCTTTATGGTTGGTTTGACTTAATTGGTTAATACTGACAAATTCTATATTATAATAAGTGAGATTCCTATGTTTGAAATATTAAATGTGGATCCCCTAACCCCATCACTTTCTGTTTATTCTAGGGAAATGATGAAACATAATATTTATATGTTTAATAATTGATTTAATTATATTATGGGTAATACTTTAGTTTGTTTATTGGATCTTAAGCTTAATGCTTCTTGTTTTCTGATCACCAATAAGATTGATGTGGTAACTTAAAATGAACTTGGAAAAGAGATTTTAGGTTTCAGCCTTAAATTTAATAGCTCACGATTTTCCTTAAGGATAGATAACAATTAATAGATTTCCTTACAGGATAGGAATATACCTGTCGGGCGGGGGGTAGCCATAATTGGAACTTGAACTTAATGAATTCATGTAACTTTGTTAACATAGACATATGATTAATTAAGTTATTTGGATATTTGCATCTGACCATCGACATAGGCTTTTGCATATCTTTATGTTCCAGGTTAACACTGATTTATTACACGTATATAAGAGAATCAGTTCATCTTTATAACAATATTGTGTGGAATCACAACCCTAGATATTTATGTCTTTTGTTTATTTTCCTTAGTAGTTTCTTTTTTGTATTTTATTTATTTATTTATTTATTCAGCAAATCCACATTCAACCAACCAATCAAGCAATCATTCCTTTCTCCCTTTAATTAGAAACCTGCAAATAAATATAATCAATAATTAATAACAACAGTAGAAATTAAGTCCTCGTGGGATCAATATTTTTATACTACTTGAGCGATACGTGCACTTGCGTTACGTGTGTGTTTACCACCGATCAAGTTTTTGACGCCATTGTCGGGGACTTATTTTTCTTGACGTTATTAATTTTGAAGCTATTTATTTTACTTATATCTAATTTTCTTTAATTTTATTTGTAATTTTTATTTCTTTTCATTTTCAGGTTGTTGAAAATGGAACATTATTGGGCAATTGAGAGATTATGAGCTTTGAAGATACACCCCAAATAAGAGAGCAACAGTCCGATTTTCTGAGGACTGTTGTCTAGCCCAACAACTATCACTGAATGTCAAAACCAATCAATACAATATTTTCCTAACATTTTCAGAACGCAATGAGACTCTCTAAGTTCAGACACGTTCGTCATATAAGCATAGCTAATATGTACACAATTTGGCCATTTGCGAATTTATGAAGAACACGAACGACCTTTCTGAACTGTAAAAGTCGCGGTCATCACATATATTTAACTATCCCTCCGTCATAGGCTATCCAAGTTGTCCTTAGAAAATATATAATACACCATCAATTTTTCCGGACGCACATCTCATGTCGACATGCCCACGATTCTTTATATCTTAATCATAAACCATTTCTGATAAAAGCAATCCACCCTAAATGATCCACTTTGGCGTCAAAGTCTTAAGAATCGTGACTTAATTACAAGGATACTTAAACCTCTTATGTTACACATACGGGCCAACAGATCTTTTCTTGATACGTACTTGATTAACGAGTGCATCATTCTACACCTAATGAACATCTAGAGACCAGATCATGAAAGATTTTTGACATACATGACATTAAAGTGCGGAGGATCTCACACAAAATCATTGTTATCCCATAGTCAAAAGATCATATATGCTACTCGATTTGAGGAGATTCATATTGATAGTGGTGTGTACTTTCAATTATTAGAAATCGCATGTGAGTCATTCAGTATTCTCTCCAACGAATACCCACATATCTATACGAGCTTCCCATGTTCATGGTACATCAAGTTAAATCATTGGAACTCCAACGACTATGAATATTAACTTTAAGAATAGTTTATAATAGTAATACTATCCCAATGTCAGACCACCTTATGTCTTGTATTACTACATGACTATTCTAAGGTCGATGTCATTCTCAGCATATATATCTATCTAATATGCATAATGACATTACCATTGATAAGGTTTGAAACGAAAATATAGTTATTTTGTTAATAAATAATAAAATATAATATATTATACACTATTCGAATTGGCGCTCTAAATGCCAAATACAACAATTGCTGCAAAAATTCAACAATTGCTGAAATATTTAAGGTTGAAAAACCTAAAACAAAATGATAAAAGGTTTTTGACGATAACACATATCTGTGGTAGCGTAGACTTGTCCATATTGACCTTAACCGGATGGATATGTTGATAAAGAACAGTGATTTAAACCAGTTAAAACTTGAAACTTTATGGGTCTGTGAATCCTATCTAGAAGGAAAGATGACCAAGAGTCCCTTTACTGGAAAAGATATAAGAGCCAGCCAACCATTAGAGCTAATACATTCAGATATTTTTGAACCGATGAATGTAAAACCCCGAGGAGGTTATGAATACTTCATCATATTTATTTGACGATTATTTTAGATATGAGTAAGTTTACCTAATGTAGCATAAGTCAGATACTTTTAAAAAGTTCTAAGAGTATCATATTAAGGTTGATAACCAATTAGGTAAAACGATCAAAACTCTATGATCGGATCGTGGAGGATAGCTTGATGAGATTTCGAGGAATTCTTAGATGAGCATGGGATAGTATCCCAACTCACAACACCTGGAACACCACAACATAATAGTGTTGCAGAGAGGAGAAATCAGACCCTGGTAGATATAATAAGATCTATGTTTAGTTATAGTTTATTGCCTAGTTCATTATGGGGATACGCATTGCAAACGACAATGTATATCCTGAATGTAGTTGTATCTAAGTCTGTTCTTAAGACTGTCTTAGAGTTATGTAGGGGTTGTAAAGCTAGTTTATGATATTCCACATATGAGGTGTCCAGTACTTGTGCTGAAGAATAAGACTATAATGTTGGAGCCACATTCTCAATTGTGCTTATTTGTAGGATATCCTATAGAGACTATGGGTGGGTTCTTTTAGAGTCTGGAAGATAATAAAGTGTTTGTGTCGACAAACACTATGTTTCTTGAGGAGGACTATATGAGAGAGTTTAAACGTCAAAGTAAAGTGTTACTCGAGGAGTTACTCACTAGTTCGACCAGCATACCATCGTCAACCACTGTTGATAGAAACATAGCACTTTCGACATCTAAATGTTAGATGCAAGTATATCATAATCATTTTCCATCTAGACACAGTGAGAGGATTGTACGATAACTTGATCGTTATCTAGGAGTTGGAGAGGCACAAGTTGTCACATCCAGTGATGGTTTATATGATCCATTCACCTATCGTAGTGCAGTGGATGATTCTGATAAAGAGGAATGGCTCAAAGCCATGAACCACAAGATGGAGTCTATGTACTCCAACTCAGTCTGGGAACTTGTAGACTAATCTGATGAGGTAAAACCTGTAAGTTGCAAGTAGATCTATAAGAGAAAAAAGGGGAATAGATGGGAAGGTATAGACCTTGAAGATTAGGTTAGTGGTCAAAGGTTATATATAGAAAAAAAGAGAGTTGACTATGAGGAAACTTACTCGCAAGTATCCATGCTTAAATCCATCTGCACTTTTCTCTCTATTACTGTATATTATGACTATGAGATTTGGAAGATGGACGTCAAGACCGCATTCTTGAATGAAAATCTTAATGAGTATATCTATATGGTACAACCAGAAGGGTTCATAGCCCAATGTCAAGAGCAAAAGGTTTTCAGGCTGCAAAGGTCCATTTATGGACTTAAGCAAGCATCTCGATCTTGGAACATAAGATTTGATACCATGATCATGTCTTATAATTTTGACCAGAAAGTCAATGAGCCTTGTATACAAGCATGTCATTGACGGAAATGTAGTTTTTCTCATTTCGTACGTCCATGATATTTTACCAATTGGGAATGATGTAAAAAAATATTATCGGACGTGAAAGTCTAGCTAACTAACCAATTCTAAATGAAAGATTGGGAGAGCAAGTTATGTATTTAGGATCCAGATTCTTCAAGATCGCAAAAGATGACTGTTAGCTATGTATCGTGCATCCTATATCAACAAGATCCTTGTGAGATTTAGGATGCAGAATTCCAAGAAAGGAAATTTTCCTTATCGGCATGGAATTCATTTGCCAAAGGAACATTCTCCTAAGATACCTCACAGAGTTGAGGAAATGAGACATATCTCATATGCCTCAACAATTGGTAGTCTAATGTATGCTATGTTTGCACAAGACCAGACATCTGTTTTGCAGTGGGAGTAGTAAGTAAGTTTCAGTCTAACCCAGGATTAGATAATTGGCTGACTATAAAACTTATTCTCAAGTAACTTAAGAGAACGGTAAATTATATGCTTGTATATTCTGGTGAGATATGATCCTTATGGGATATACTGACTTTGATTTTTAGATGGATGTTGATTATAGGAAATCAATATCTGGATCAGTGTTTACCCTAAGTGGTGGGGCCATTGTATGGAGTAGTATAAAGGAAACTTGTATTGCTGACTCCACCATGGAGACTGAGTATGTAGCAGCTTGTGAAGCAGCTAAGGAATCAGTTTTGCTCCGAAATTTCTTGGCAGATCTGGAAGTTGTTCCAGACATGGATAAACCACTTATACTTTATTACGATAATAGTGGTGCAGTGGAAAACTCCAAAGAACCAAGAAGCCACAAGAGAGGAAAGCATATAGAGAGAAAATTTCATCTCATAAGGGAGATAGTTCAGAGAGGAGACGTTTTTGTCATGATGATTGCATCTGTAAAGAACTTGACTAATCCGTTTACAAAGACCTTGTCGGCTAAAGTGTTTGAAGGTCACCTAGAGGGTTTAGGATTATATGACATAACTCATTTTCTCTAGTGCAAGTGGGAGATTATATTGCATATCTCATTTTCATGTAAGATTGTTATGAAATAAAAGATGCATTATTCATTATCAAGAATGTTTGATTTAAATCGCATATTGTAAATTGTCTTATTTATCAGTGATTACTCATGTGCCTTCAGACTTAGTGTATGAGCGTTATACAAAAGAGGATTTAATTCAGAAGTTAGTAATCTAAAATAATCCATAGAGAGAAAATAAAGTGGGTACTTTGTTTACGGTTTATCTATAGTTACGTTCCATTCTGTAATTGTATGGCGATCTTGATATGAGATCGTCCTTGTAATGACATGAGAATAAAGACACCTTGTATGATGTGATCATATAGGACCAGACCTAGATGGAAATGAATTTCTTATAATATCCGTTAAATAAAGAAATTTATTTTAATATACTAGATGGTCATATATATATTGATCTCAATCCTGAGTGTACTGTGAACTCATACATGACAGGCTATGTCCTTTGATTTACCACTATGAGGTTTGTGTAGCAATCCCGACCAATAGCTACGTACTTTATGGAGCTGGGGACGTTTTACATAGATATGGAGTTCACGTCTTCTTGCGAGAAGTAGAAGAGTATCTTCCTTAATGATTGATTCGAAACTTGAGTGATTAGAGCACTCAAGTCTTTGTATTGTGAATAGAAAGATTAATATTCATAATAATTATGAATAAATTATTCATTAGAGAATCAAGGTTAAAAATATTTAGAGGGGTATAATGGATAATATGACCAGACTCTAATTATGATATACCTGTGAAGGGCCAATCCATACACAATGGCTATATCAATGGACACCGACGTAGTTCGGATTATACTATCAATCTACGACAACGAGAATGCAACTTTGGGTTTTTAGTAGAATAACTCGAAGTTACTAATTCAGAATATTTAATTAAAGAGTTTAATTAATATTCCGGGATTATTGGAGCTCGGAACCGTAGGTCCATTTGGTCCCCGTGTTGTAGCAAATTAAATATAATTGGATAGTCCAATTATATACTCGCATACATATATTATTATTAATGAAATTAATAATATATTTTTCACACATGTAACTTTATATTATATTTAATATAAGATTTTTTTTTATTTTATAAAAGATTATGAGATTATAATTTAATTTAATAAGTATATTAATTGGTTTGAAGTATCATTAATGGTGATGTAGAATTTTTCAAATATGATTTGTAAAAATTCAACATCTAATTAATGGCATTTATACCTTTTTGTGACAATCAAATATTGTCATTATGATGATAATTAATAAGTTCATTGGTGCAAAATTAGGTGTAGAAATTTGGGTTGGCCGAATTTATGGTGTTTGGTGCGCTTATGGTTATGTTTAGTTTTTGACAATATTTTTCCCTAAGTATAAAAAGATACGGATGTTATATTTTTACCATAACTTTCATAATTGAAAATCCTAGCCATCTTTGTTCTTGTTTTCTCTCAAGTATTGAAAGAAAAAGAGAAAGAACAAAAATAATAGGAAAAATTCTGGTGTGATATTCTTAATCTCTAAAGAGTTTAGAGATTGATTTTGTGAGTCAAGTCCACCCTTGTTTTTGTTGGTTGCGAGACATAGCACTGAAGATCATTTAGTGTTGGAAAATAAAGGGATATTTCAAGAGTGTTGTGGGATTATTTTTTAGAGAAAAATCATACCCGAAACACTACCACATCACACATATATTACATGCTGTTTTGGGTGAGCTGTGCACACATTTTGATTGCAAAATGGTTCAGATCTTTGTTGCTGTTCATAGGCTGTTCAAGGGCTGTTCGGGGGTGGAAAATTATAAAAAATAGAAGCATAACATCAGACCAAAGGCTAGTCAGATTAGGCTAAGAGAGGGAGTTAGCAAAAAATTTTTTCTAGGTCGATCCCAGTGTCTAAGGCGTTACCGTTGCGCGAGGGAAAACGTTTCCTACACCCAATTCACTATAAAATTTATATAATATTACTAACTCAAACATGTAATTTCATTAAACGATGAATGCTATTGCAATATCCTCCTCTTGTGTCTTGTTTATAATAATCAAAACAGATTCGTGACTAAATACTATTTCAGCAAGCTCTCAAGTTTCGCAATCGTTGAGGACGCCGATGATGATGTGAGAGAGAATGTCACAGTCCTAGTTTTAGGCTAGCACGTCCTGCCACTTTATAAAGGAGCTCATGTTTCTGGATGCCAGATCAAGCTTGTTAATGGTCAAATATATCTCTAATTGGCCCGTGTACTTGAAATATTTTATCCGTGAGGTCTTTTTCTGAAGTTTTGATTAGTGAAATCACTCACGTTATGCAAGCTCACGTATCGTTCAAATAGAATTAAATCTATCAATCCGAGAAGGACTCATTACTAATGCTATTAATTAATTAAGCCAAATTTTTACAAGTATATAATTAAAGTTGATTGTTGTTTGGATGGTGATTTTTATCTAAAACAAACAAATAAATAAAACTAAAGTAGATTTCAAAAGAAATTAATGATATGAAAATGTACATGGTTGTGAATCCTATTAATATCTTTTTAAATATGAGTTGATTATTTTATGCTTGTGTAATGTACTAGTTTATTAACCTAGAACACGAAAATATGTAAAAACCTCTTCCGATGGTCAGATGCAAACACGCAAAGTAAATCATTTAACTATATTCCTATATTAATTAAGAAACTCAGAATTCATTAAATTTAAGTTTCAATTATGGCTACCCATTCCGGAAAATTATATTCCTATCTTGGAAGGAAATCTCTAAGGTGAATGTGAGATCGTAAGCTATTGAGTATATGGCTAAACCTAAAATCCCTTTTCCAAGTTCATTTTAAGTTTAGCTAATCAATCTTATTAGTGGCCAATTAATAAGAAGCATTAAGATTAAGACTCAATAAAGAAACCAATACATCACACAATACATAAGAAAAGTCAACTTATTAAATCATTGATATTGATTTTCATCACAACCCTAGACAACGTATTTAGTTACGATACATATTTAGGACTACTACAGACATAAATAGATAAAACATCATACACCAAGTTGAAAACTAAAAAGTAAAAATTACAACATGAAATAAAATACTGGGTTTAGGGGATCCACTTTTTATATTTCAAATCTAGAAATCTCCCTTATTATAATATATAAATTTGCATAAATTACCAACAGATCATATAAGTGATATCCTGATTAAGTCATATTTTAATTAATTCCAACCGATCATAAAGGCGGTATCCAATTAAGTCATGTTAAAATTAATTTAATGAAGTCCAACCGACCATAAAGGCGGTATCCAATTAATTCAGGTTTTAAGATAATTTATATATTATAAAATAGGAGAGATTAATCTAAATTATAATAAAAGTTTCACCTTTCACCCTAGCAGAAAGAAGTTACCTACTCATTCTTGAATTTAAACAGACAAAATTTAATTACTAAAAATAAAAATAAAATACAAGAAAACTGAATTAAACACACAAGACACTCTCTTCTAAGTTTTACAGAGAATCCTATAAGAAAACATGAGTTTTACATCAAATTTGGCATGCTATTTATAGGTAATATAAAGGCTTCCACCAATTTATCCATCAAACATGCCACTAAACATGGCACAAAACATGGTACCAAATCCTCCACCAAACATGTAAGCATGTTTGGTGGAAGTTTGACAAGTAAATTTTTATTTTCCATTTTTTGTTTTTGATAATAACTTTAATAATTACACATAACACACTTAGGATTTACATCAATTTCGGTCTTGAAAACTTCAGAATTCGAAATTCTTATGAACATCAAAGTTGTAGATCCTTGAGTTTTCTTTCATCTGGAACATGATCACCTCAATCCGATATCGGAGGAAAACGTTATGTTCAGAAAATTAAATTTGCACAAAAACTGAAATTTCCGAAATTGTACTTCGTTAGAATGCCTCCAAAATCCAAATATCAAGTCCAGTTTTTGTCCTTCTTTGTTCTAAATTTATCCTGATTGATTCCATTAAGTCCCGATTTTATTTTATCTGTAAATAAATAAAACACATCAAAACATTCATAAAAACGAGAAACTATACAAAATATTAAGTAAAGGCGCGATAAATATTGATATATTTTTCGCTTATCATACCCCCAAACCTAACATTTTGCTAGTCCTCGAGCAAAACAACAAAATAAAATTAAATAAACAACTTTAAAGTAAATTAACCTAAGCCACTTTCGTAGGGATCACAATTTCATTTAGCCTATGTAACAAGCCTTTAAATCCCTAGGTGTTCCTAGTAGACTCGTGAGGGCTTACAACGACAATATCCACAAACGTCAATCAAATATATAATCAATCACACAAAACAAAATAAAAAAATAAACAAGTTAGTGACTAAAAAAGTGAAATTCTTATCCAAGTTAATAGTTGTTTTCTTTCTTTCTAAATTACTAAATAAGTAAATTCCCCGAATATTTTTACCACTCTATATATACACAACTAACAGGTATTAATCAATTCATTATGCCCACAATATTCATAAGTGTAGTTGAAAAGAGAGTAATAATTTTGTCCTAAAGTTATATCAGAATTCACATTTTTTTGGCAATAGATTTTTACGTACAATGTTTTTAATAATATCTTCAATCCTTGTAGCGAGCTTTATGCTAGTGACTCCCAAACCAGTTGGCTTTAGAGCACTAGGTGTTGAGACACCCCTACGGACTTAATTACTCGGATCTCGATGTTAAAAGTTCTACCATTTGACGCAAATTATCACTACTTACTGAGACAAGAAATCTGGTTACTAAGTAGAAACTTTATTATTATTAACTTAGGCTTTTACAGTTTTATGCGAACAGTTAGTGTTTACTGAGGCAAGATGTCCGGTTACTAAGTAAAAGTATGGTTAATTATTTATATACACATTTTTTTTTATTCCATCACTTTCATATGCTTCCTCCAATAAACTAGAGCATTGAACATTATAAACTTTCACATGCAACCCATGTTCGTATGTTACCATGTATGTTGATAATATCTGTCAAACGAGCATATAAAGTTCCAATTTTAGTCAATATTATGGAGAATTTACGAATTTAAATAATTCATAAGGAAATAAATAAAAATTAACTAGTTACGAATTAGAATACGTCTCAGGAGTGGAAACTCCTTACACAACTATCTCAAAACACAATTCCACTGGTTATCAAAGTTTAAAACATAAAAATATCAAAATCAAAATCAAAATCAAAATCAAAATCTATTTTTATTTTTATTTTTATTTTTATTTTTTATTTTTTATTTTTTATTTTTTGAATAAAACAACAAAGCAAAAACAACACAAAGAGAAATAAAACAAGATACCAGTCAACCATTCCGTCCCCCAAACCTAATTGAGACATTGTCACCATGTCTAAAGAGAAGAAGAAGAATGTAGAAGACAATACCTGGTTAGCGTGTAATTCTACATTTAAAAAGAAAAATAAAGGTTAAGATCCAGATTTATCCGATAATTCTTACCACGATCATTATCAGACCAGATCAACTTGGAAAGGATAGGGTCAATATTTGGTTCAAACGTCAAGAATTGATCAATTAAATTATTGGCTATTTTGACAGTGAAGAGGATATCTTTTACGGGTTTTGAAAGGAACCCATTTCTCATGGCATCTTCAAGAAACAGAAAAATAAAGTCAAAAAATCCATCAACATTAAACAGTCCATTAGTTTCTGGTGTATGTTTAAGTTTGCCCAAGATATCACTGTGAAAATTTCCTCAATCGTTCCCAAGCCACCTAACAAAGCAATAAAGCATCAACATGATTAATCATTTCAATAAATCATTCGGACATACCTGACACTATTCATTCCTCCCCGTTTGATTGTCCGATAAGATTTACGTCCGCCAAAGGTTTTGGAATGATCCTCAAAACTTGACTACCTTCTTCCTGTACGGCCATTGATACATAACCCATCAGTCCAAGATTGCCACCACCATATGCTAAGTGCATATTCCTCTTTGCCATGACTCTACCCAATTCTTTTGCTGCCTCAACAAATTCTGGTTTAGATCCAGAACTAGTCCCATAAAATACAAAGATGATAATGACTCATCTTCTTGAAGTTGCTTCCATTTTTTTTACTCTCTCTAATCTAGATGTGTTGAAGAGAGCAATGATGAGCTGAATTTATAGATCCTGAAAAAGGGTGAGTAACAATAGCACTATTACCTACCAATGATATTATTAGCTAAATAGTAAAATAAATCATGAAAGTCAAAAACTCTGGTTCTTGTCGATGAAAATGAAAGAAAATAATAAAATAAATCACAATAATTAGTTAAAGACAAAGAAATTAAAACAATAATATGTACGGGAAGTAACGGCTTGAATGACCTCTATGGGTCATTGACAAGCTTCCCATCTATTTTTCTTATAAATTGGCAAACAAGGTCATTTAAAGGTCAGATTCTTGAGACTCAATTGTTGTCTTTCTCTTCGAAACTGTGTATGTAAATTGCGAATTGCGTTATAGATATATCCACTGGGATGTGTCTCAAAGTCAATGATATGTCATCTAATGACTCCTTACTCATGTCATCCCTAATGATTTTATTTTATCTTCGCGATTATCAGACACCATTCCTAAATAACGACAACGAGTATTACATGTACAACGTGCACATTTATAACAAACACCTAATTATTTAGCTCTTCTTTTCTTAGCATAGATGCTTTTTCCTAAACCAGGCAGAAATAAATAAAAGAGGCAGATGACTCATCTGCCAAGCAAACTCGTGCTTCAATTATCCAACGGATATGACTAGGAATACCTTGGATCATCAGAATCCTTATTTTTTCAATGCGTGCTTATAGACTTTCATCAGAGAGTTTTTAGGGAGAGAAGGAAAATACTTGTGAAGTTTTACGAGATCGTCTTCCATCTTATCTGTGATTTTTCCTAAAAATATTAAACACACAATCTCAATATATATATAAATTGCATGAGTTGCCTCCCTGCTAGTGCTAAGTTTAACGTCGTCAACTAGACATGACTGCCTAAACGTTACTGGATTTGCTAGTGTGAGACTATCTTTTTGTCACTCAAATGATTCTCCCAATAGTGCTTAACAAGTTAGCTGTTGACTTTGAATGTGCTGTTGGAGTTAGGGTTATGTATCTGTAACATCCCGGATTTTTTAGTACTGTTTCAGGAGATTCCCGAGCGAACTGTTTTAGTCTTGGATTGTGATAATGCTGAGAAATAAGAGTTTAAGTGAGGTAACATGAGCTGGATTATAATTTTATGAATTTTAGTCGCGTTGGAAAACGCGTGGGATCAAAAGTCGGTTACGCGATTTTCGTAAAACGCGTAAAGTTTACTGTTACGGTCACAGAAGGAGAAAACGAACTCCGATCGAGCTGATTTTTAGACCAGTGGACTCGTTTTTCCGATACGAACAACTTTCGTGTTGAACACTTTTCGAGAATCGCATTAGAAGGGCTCCGAAATTGCGTTATTCC
>SKCR01006164.1:0-26107 GCA_019454045.1 Zanthoxylum bungeanum | reverse complement strand
TGAAATTTTATTGTTGAGGTCCAAGGTAAAGACTTTCTATGGAACTGTAATCTTGGAAGCAGCAATGTAGTTTTCTAGATTGTGGTTTGCTTCACCCAATAATTTATTACTTGAACATTCTTGATCATAGTGTTAATATTTATTTCAAAAGTGGTTTAACATAAACATATAATTGCACCCTTAAAGTTTTACTTAGAATCTAAAACCACAATAAGAAAATGTTCATATACCCCTCTCCAAAACACGTGTTCAAATTCGTGAGGACACGATACGACACGATACGATACGATACAATACACGGATAACGATGTGGATAGTAGAACACTAGCATGGTGGTCTATTATACGATACAGCCTTTTTAGGCCGCAGCAATCCTGGTAACAAGGGGGAAGGAAGCAAGAGAGGATGGTCTCAAGGACCACTTTTTATCAAGTTAATTCTTGAACAATTAAATCCCCACTTATGCCTCGTAACTTTGCCAATCGATTAATGGTTGTGTGACTTGACAAAAACAAAAACAAAAATTAATAATAATAAAATAAACTAATTGCAATTTTCATTTTTTATTTTTAATACGTGTTTTAAGTGTGAGATGAAAAATAAAATCACTCCATAGGTATTTCATTGCTTTAATATTAATTGTTTGTTTGGAAGTGATTAAAATCATATTAAAATAATTTGAAACTTTTTTTTATAAGAACTTCAAAAACAATAGTTAAATAACACTTCCAAACATACGATATATAGTTTGAGTCTCATATGTGTTGAAAATATAAGTCTACAAATGGAGTGTTTTGGTAGTGTAGGGTTCATGATTTCACCTTCAGTTTCTGGGTTTGAATTTAGAGAGTGCGTTTCTTGTAAGAGCCTAGGACAGCCGAAAATTTTACATGTTCTGTTTAAGTCCGAAAATAGTGATTTGAAGATGAAATTTCCCAACGATTCAAAAAAATATTAAATTAGACTCCAACCATAATACATTAAACTGTCAAAGATCGTTTGGGAATGTATTATTATGCATTATAATATTAATAGTAAAAGAAGAAAAGAGTGTTGAAGGGAAATAATTGGAAAGGCTAGTAGCTGCCCTGCCCTAGCTAAACAAATGGAATATTTGTGTGTGTAATTGCTTTGGAACTTAATATGGAAAAATATCCTTAAATAAGGGGGGGTATGTGGTGGTGGGGACAGAGAGAGAAGATAGGGAATACATGTACATCCCTTTCACTTGCTTTTTATGTCCATAAAAATGGTGGGTGCCATTATTTTTCTGTGGAGGTAATGGGGAACAGAACACAGCAACAATATGTAAACCTAGGAAGCTATATTTCAATCAATTATGAACAAATAAAGCATCAAAGCTTCTGTTGCTTACTAATAATAAAAAATAAAAACAATTTGTTATCATGTATTATGTGATAGATGAAGTTTCACTAGTATATGTTGGAAAATACTTATTAGTAAGTATTTTTAGGCACAATTTCAAGCATGGTCCACTTCGTGTTAGTGGTTGTTATTGAATGATTCGGATACTCCTCCGTGAGTAGTTCGAAATGATATATTCATATGCTTAAAATGGTGTTTGGGTGAATGAGGAATTGTTGCTCAAAGTTCACCAATTAGTGTTGGAAAATAAAGAGAAATGTGCTTGTCCCACATGAGAAAGCTATTAGAGGGAAATTCTGCTGTCAGGGTCTGCTGTCTGGTCTGCTTCTCAGGGTCTGCTGCGTGGGTCTGCCGTGAGGGTCTGCTGGGTAGAGATTAAGTCAAATTCGGATTTTCCCAATTACCAATAAATATTTGTAATATTTGTATTACAGTATAATTACTTTTAATGTATTATATGAAATTAGATATTGACAATTTGTTAGAAATATACTATTAGCGGAAAAATCTCAAATTTCAATCGGAATATAAAATTAAAAATTATTTATTTTAAGATTTGATATTATTTTTTCTTGTGAATTACTACCATTCTCACTGTGAAATATACAGAAAAATATGAAAGTCCTTATAATTCAGTGATTAAGAATTAAGGAAGCATATGATTTAATTAGTGACAAGAAAGGACGTGGAAGGGGAGACAATAATGTGCAAAGTAACGAGGTTTAAATGAAAAAAATAAAAATAAAAAATTCGATTATGGCGGTGGCGCGTGTGCGAGCATCGGAAACCTCGTCGTTGAATCTCCGGCGCCCGTGTGCTGGGCTTCGCTTAACTCAACTTGTGTTTATACATAAATTAATTTTGATCGATTTTTCTTGTTTGGATATTTTTATGGGATATTTTTTTAGTGATATTTTTACTTTAAGTAATTGTTTATTTTGAAGAGATATTAAAATATATAATTACTTAGAATATGAATGTCATCAAAATATTATAAAAAAATATTATCTAGAATTATTAATATTTTTATAATAATCAGAAGAAAAACTTTTTTTTGAAAGAATAATAAATAAGGGCAAAGCAATTTGCTGGATTCATCCGCAAGAGAAGTTATTTAGTGATACATGGGTCATGTTTTGGTCTTCAAATTTTGGGTTCGAATTTATGAAGTATATTTTTTAAAGAATCTGAGATGATCGATTATTTTATCTTCTCCGTTTAAATTCGAATCAGATAATTTAACAATTATATTTTCAATGTTTTAAAAAAAAATTGTTTGATTCATCGAAGATTATATATTGGCTTGA
Source organism: Zanthoxylum bungeanum (assembly GCA_019454045.1). Taxonomy (NCBI): domain Eukaryota; kingdom Viridiplantae; phylum Streptophyta; class Magnoliopsida; order Sapindales; family Rutaceae; genus Zanthoxylum; species Zanthoxylum bungeanum. Next base: position 23,414 of record SKCR01006164.1, on the reverse strand, counting down.
AAATTGATCATCCCCCTTTCCTGACAACCCTCTGCCACGCCCCCCTTGTCTCCTTGTTCGTTTACCACAATACCTCTATCAATATGTAAAATGACTCATTAAATTATTATACACATTACAAAATTTATATATATTAATTTAAAAATAATTATATACTCATTATAACTCAATTTTTCATTTTATTAATTTTTTTTTTATAATTTTTTGATTTTTGTTAATAAATATTACAGATTTCGTATCTATTCATTTATTTTTTTGATTCATTTTTAATTTAATTAATACTACTTATGTATTAAAATAATATAATTTAACCAAATAAAATTAAATTATAAAATAAATTTTTTGATAGTCTATTAGTTTAATAAATCTAATATATTTATTAAAAGTAGTGTTGATTCTGATTTATATATTTTTTATTAAATGTTGTTTGTCTTATTTAATTTCGTAAATCAGTATCCATATCTACTTTTACTTTAAAAAAAAATATTTTACTAAAAGTTGTGTTGATTCTGATTCTGATTTTATATTTTCTTTATTAAAAGTTGTTTGTTTTAGTTAATTTCGTAAATCAGTATTCATATCTATTTTTACTTTTATTTTGTTAAATAAATTAAAAAAGAATCACAAAAATTAAATGAATAAACGAACACAAAATAAATAATAATAAATATAAAATTTGTAATATTTATTAAACAAATAAAAAAATATATATAAAGTAAAAAATATTATAAAATAAAAAATTTAATTAATAAAATAAAATAAATACATATGTTATTTTTTTTTTCGGAATTAAAAGAAAAAACTAAAAAAAGAAAAAAAATAGTCAGAGAAGGGGCGAACGACTCATAGAAGGATAGGGATGGCAACAAGACCCGGACCCGGCCCGGGTCCGCATGGACTCGGACGACTCGGGTCCGGGGTTCGGAATTAAAAAATCCGGACCCGGGTCTTTAAAACGAAGACCCGGGTCTACCCGGCTCCGTAAAAAAAAATAAAAAAATAAAATAGATTTTAATAAAAAATATAAAATATTATGCATATATATATATATATATATAATAGAATTTAATAAAAAAAAATTAAAAGAATTGAAATAAAACTAATAAAATTGACAAAATACAAATATAAATATAAAAAAATACAATTAAAACTTTAAAAAAATAATAAATAAACAAGAATGCGGGTAATCGGGTCCGGACCGGGTCTACCCGGGGTTGTGAAACCTCTTCCGGAACCGGACCGGGGTCCGGATCCGGATTTTACCATCCCTAGAGAAGGAACGATCGCTCGTTCCCCATCTCTTTTCTTTTTTCTTTTTTTTTTAAGTTTTTTTTTTTTAATTCGAAAAAAAAATTATTTGGGAAATTGAATTTTTGGAAAAATAAGGGACAAAATAAAGTTCCCCCTTCTATGAGGGGTGAGAAGATAAGGGATAAGGCCTCTATTGGCTTTGGATGGGAATGTCATTTCAATTTAATTTTATCACTGTTTTTTATACAAAACCCAATGCAAAATTTTAGTTAATGAAATAACCCCATCTGATCTCTGCCCAAATGAATGCTACATCTTTTCACATCACCAAATATCAGCCTCTATTCATTCATGTGGAACGGATGTTTGCCACCTCAAAGTTTTAATTTATATATTTTTTTAATACCAATAATTTATTTTTTATCTTTTCCGATTTACCCGCCACTTAGGCTTGTAGGGCTTATTAATAGGATGGCAAAAATATGGGATGATGATGGAATTATTTTTAATAAAATAAAATTAAAAGTTTTATATGAATAAGGATTCGTAGGAAGATATAATCTATTAGAAGTATATAAGTGATATTTTTCAATGAAATTATTAAGGATATTCGTATTACATTCGCTTCGTTGAAATCTTTAATTATTAAGGATATGAACACGAACGTCATCGGGATATTTCTATTATTTTTTCTCCTCACTTAGACGAAAAGCTTTATGAATTTTCCACCATCAGTAAATGGTAATTAGCACTGAACTAGCATTAGCAACAGTGGCATTTTAATCAATACCAATGGTACACGTGCAAACTAGAAAACTCAAAAATAATAATAATAATAATAATAATAATAATAATCCTTTACCATGACCATTTTGATTAAAACCAGAAAATCTCATTATGGACTTTTTGGGTACAATTTTATTCCAATTGTTCTGCATTTTAACAAACATAAAATCTGCCATTTACAGTTTATCCGCATTGAATTAACCTTAACATATTTCTTGCATGGACCAACCAATACATATTTGATTTTTTGTTTTATTTTTTAAAACTAATTTCTCGTCCCTTTCTCATTGAGATTTGAGTAGCCTATACTCTAGAATTGAAGTGTCCAAATCTCCTTTCATTTGACACTCAAAATTATGGCTTAAATTTAAAAAATTTATATATATATATATATATATATATATTTACATTTACACATTTAATAAAAAAAACATATTTTAAAAAATCATAATAAAATTTAGAACAAGCCAGCAATGCCTCCTGCGTCAAATCGAGAATCATAAAGGGTGAAAATAATCAATCAAATAATAATAATAAATAAATAAATAAATAAAAGCAAAGAAAAGCATACGAGTAGTCAAAATAGCAACGAGAAAAGTAACCATACACCAGGCAATTATTACTCTCCGGTTTCTGCATCGTGTGTGTACGTATCTTCCTCTACACCTGTCCCCATCCTGTAATTTCCCCTCCTTTCCATCACACACTCCCCCCATCCGCCACGTGTACGGATCACATCCTCCCCCAAGCCTAAAACGTCAGGGCCATCGATGTAATTTCACACTGAAGCATTATATGACACAGGACATTTTTAGCTTAACTTTGTCTTGTAAAAAAGGAAACTCCATTTTTGCAGAGAAAATTAAAAGCTTTGGGGAAGATAATTAAAAAAAAAAAGAAAGAGAAACACTTAACACTAACCGTTTGCTTCACCGGCCGGAGACAAAAACTGCCTTTTTTTTTCTCCTATGGGAGAAACCGGTATTAGCCGGTTTCCGGGAAACCTAGACCCGAGAGCGCAAGAGTTCAGACCAACACCACCACCACCACAAGTTACAACTTTCTTTAGACAGCCTCAGGTTTACTATCCGTACGCCGGTCCGCCTCTGCCACCGTACGCATCAAACGACGTCCAAGTCTTGCCGTTTGGGGATGGCGGCTGTGGCGGCGTAGGTTTCTCGCTGTACCATGCGTACGTTAGCGCGGAAGCAGCGCCTCTCCCGCCTCCTCCTTCTGCGGGGCCCACGCGGACGTTGGTGTTGAGCTCGGTGGCGTGTGACGTGAGCGAGACGGTAGTGAGGAGGGACTTGGAGGTCTTCGGGGAGGTGAGAGGGGTACAGATGGAGAGAGTGATGGAAGGGATCGTGACCGTTCATTTTTATGATCTTAGACACGCGGAGATGGCGTTTAATGAGATACGAGACCAGCACATGCAACAGCAAAGCTACAAGATTAATAATAATAATAATAATAATTCAGCTGCTTTTTGTGATAATGAAGTTGATGAGAGCTTGATGATGATCAGCTCGTATTCTCCAGTACTGCCGCCTCTACCGGCGCGTGGGCTTGTTGCTGCCAGGCCTGTCTTGGCCCAGTTCATTGTTCCGTCTTGTAATGCTGTTCCTGATGGGAACAATCAAGGCACTATCGTCGTCTTCAATTTAGATTCCGGGGTCTCTTCTGCTACTCTCAAAGAAATTTTCCAGGCTTTTGGTAAGCCTTCTGTTGTGGGTTTTAGTGGGGTTTTAGTTTCTTCAAGTTTCTGAAGATCTGAAAGTCTCATATTATTATTGCTTAGGTTTTTGAGTTCGTTTCGCTATTTTCTTGGTGTGTATTCAGTGGTGTCGTTTTCTTGCTTTTCATTAATATCTTTGACCAGAATTGAATGAACATCTTTTTTCCCTGTTATTATTACAGGTCCGGTGAAGGAATTGAGAGAGACACCATTGAAGAAACATCAAAGATTTATAGAGTTCTATGATGTAAGGGATGCAGCTAAAGCTCTCAAAGAAATGAATGGTCAGGAAATTTACGGTAAGGCCATTGTTATTGAATTCAGCCGCCCTGGTGGGCACAGCAGAAAGTTCTTCAATGCCAACAACACAACTTCTTGCACCAGCAACATTAACTCTACGTATCAAATAAGAAATTCAGATTATCCACAGCTTCCTCCGCCATTTTCTTCAAGCTTCTCTACGCGTCCGCCTTCCTACAGACCTCGTTTTATCTCACAGCAACCCCATCACTTGAGGAAGAAATCACCACCTTCAAATTCATTCAAAGGGAACCCTAATACTGTGATCAATAGCCACTATCACTCTAGTTCAATTGAGGCTTCTGTGGCTTCTTTATCCTTGTCTGGGACTGGGGCGGCAGCGAATTCAATTGAAGATGTTAATAATCCTAGGAGAAACCCCAAGAAAGGCCAAAGCCATCATCATCACTCAATGGTCTCTACTACTAAAAACCCACAAGTTAAAAATAGGAGTAGTAGTAGGCCATGGAAGGGAAGACAAGTTAAGAAACTTGATTCTCGTTTTCTAATAAGCGAAGAAGCTTTGGTGGAGTCTAATTTCAAAGATCCCCGAACCACTGTCATGATCAAGAACATACCCAACAAATACAGGTATATATATGTATATATTTTGAACATGATCAAGAAAATATAGGTCTCAAATTATATTTGGATTTGTTATATATTTAGCATATAGTATAAAAGATATGATGTGATTTATTTTTATAACAATGTTGCAGTCAGAAACTGTTATTGAACATGTTGGACAACCACTGCATTCACTGTAATGAGCAGATCTCCGACCAGCCCTTGTCTTCCTACGATTTCGTTTATCTTCCCATTGACTTCAAGTAAATTCTCTTTTATTCAAACTCTTACGTTTTGTTTGCCTTCTTCAAGTAAAGAATCTCGAAGAACAGTAATTTTTATATCTATATTTAAACTGATTTGTTCATATAAAAATTAAAATAAAATGTAAAATTGCTTGTTGAAATAGCAACAAGTGCAACGTGGGATATGGGTTTGTGAACATGACCTCCCCGGAGGCGACATGGAGGCTCTACAAAGCCTTTCATCTTCAAAATTGGGAGGTCTTCAACTCCAGAAAAATTTGTGAAGTTACCTACGCAAGAGTTCAGGTAAATTTATGTTTTTTTATTATTATATTATATTGCTTTGTGATAATAATTATTATTATTTGTATTCCCTAATAATTTTGTTTAATGATATATTATTGATTATATATGTTAATAAGGGATTGGAAGCTTTGAAAGAGCACTTCAAGAACTCGAAGTTCCCAAGCGAGATGGATCACTATTTGCCAGTAGTATTTTCGCCACCTCGAGACGGAACTCAGCTGACGGAGCCACTGTCCATTGTTGGTCTCGGTACTGCTCGCAATCAGCAGCAGTCTGCCACCGATCATGACAACTTAGACGGTCCAGATACGTTATTAGATGATGCCAATAACTTCGAGACTGACTACGCTGACCAAACCCACTTCCTAATTGGCGGCGGCGATGGGGTTGATGATGACAGGGATAGTAGCAGCAGCAGTGGTAGTGCTGTTGTTCTTGTAGCCTTAAGTCAAGGAGGCGGCTCAGATCTTATGATAAATGGATAAATAATTAAAAAAAAAGTTACATGATGTGGCCCTCCTTCCTTGAATCTTCTTCTTCATTGTTGAGCACCGAGCTCGCTCCTTTTCTTTTTATATAAAAGCTTTGTTTCTCTGGTTTAGCAAGCTGAACAGTAAGTACTTGCTATAATCTCTTTTATGTTGTCTCTTTAGCGTTGTCCTTTTCCTGCTCTTTCTTTTTCTTTGTTTCAAAAGTTGTGGTGCTGTTGTTAGTTTAGAGCTAAAATCCAAAAAGAGTGTATTATATTATTATATATTTTATTTTTGTGGGTTGAGTTTTTTTTTTTTTAATCCTTTGGGGAAATGTTCTTCCTTGCTTTCTTTATAATTTGAAGTGAATAAATTGTCTCATATCTCATCTAATTTTTCGAACTTATAATTTATTTATTTTTTTAAATCAAGATTAAAAAATTATCTTTATTCAAAGAAAAATTAATTGTGGTTGATTTTTTTTTGTTTTGAGTTTTATATCATTTAGGGGTGATCACAGTTTCGGGTCAAACCGTACTAACCTGAATCGCACCGCATGGTTGAAAAAAAAATTAAAAATGATTTCGGATCATTCGGAATCTAACCGTAAATTTCGGATTGATGTGCAGTTTTGACCCAACCGCCATCTGAACCGCCCAAAATCGTAAATTTTGACTCAAATCGTGTCCTGAAGCGCCTAAACCGCTTAAAAAAAATAAACGTTCAAATTATATATTTTTGTGCGCGGACAAGAAAGATAAATGTGTAAGGTTCAAATCTTTTGAGACAAAGTCACAGCAAGATGTGTTTGATTAAGTGGATAAGCCTCCAAGGGGCGCAAGCACACAAATTACAGTCCTAAAAGTTATAGAAACTAAAAGATAAAAAAAATGCTCGTTTGAGTCTTCATTTGATCGGGCTTTTTCTCTCTGTACGAGTGAACTTTTATAGTGAAACTTGTAAACTGCTTGGGCGGTCTCAGTATCTCCCTGCAGCTGCTGGATCGTGCCTTCAACCGTTGGGCTGTGCGTCTCAACTGCTTGATCGTGGGTTGAGCTTTCATAGTGAACCTTGTAAACTGCTTGGGCGGTCCTAGTATCTCCCTGCAGTTGCTGGATCGTGCATGTATCCGTTGAGCTGCGTGTCTCAACTGCTCGGTTGTGGAGGGAAAATCGTCCAACTGCTGCGATCTTGGAAGCAACGGCATCATGCATTTTCGTCCTAACCGCTAATTCAGTCGTCTCAAGCTCTTCGTCGCTCTTCGCTCCATCCTCCATCCTCCATTCGTTCTTTCCTTCGTCTTAGGGCGATTTCGTTCTAGGGTGACTATAATTTCATGTGTCAACAATATTATTTTATATTTTTCTTCTTCTTTAACCATGGAATTTATGATATTTAATAATCATATGACAATATGCAATGTATAAATGAAAATTATGTATTTTTTCTTTTCAATTATTATGTGAAAACACATAAAATCTCTTTTAAAAATTTTATAATCTAAACCGCCGACCCGAACCGCTGCAGTTTTCCTTATCAAATTTGCGGTAATATTTTTTTCTTTTAACTAATTATAAAACAATGACCCAAAATCCGAATCATATATATACACATTGGAAACATGGAAGCATCTTCGCCTCTGGTAATGTTTTTTTAATTTTTTAAATTATAATAAGAAAGATTGACCAACGGATAGGAAAGAAGGCACCATCCCTCCGTCGTTGTCGTTGAATATATAGTGGGATCCCATCTTTAGCCTTTGTACTTCAGATTCACTGATGTTTTTTTTTTTTTTGCTACTGTTGCCAATGCTTTTGCTCTCTCCCTGTCTTAATCTTTTGGGCTATAGAGTGAACTGTGCTTGCTGCTGCCACATCTGTCTTCAATTTCGAAGCTAATAATTTCTCTGTATAAATATGGATAAACTTGGTTGCTTTGACCTAGAAAAATATATATTACCTAGATAATATATATATTATTCCTATTAGAATCACCATGACAATTTTGTTTTGACCTGTCAAATTTGCAGAGACCTGTATATAGGATTTAGCCCCATTGATACCGTCTTATATATAATATTATTATTATTATTATTATTCGACCTCGTGTAGTGATCTAAGTGACACCTTTTTCAGTTTATGCTAGAAAAAATGTATAGGGTTTCAGCCAGCTTCTGTTCGTATTATTGAATTTGGATTAATGAGTTAATTTTTTTTTATAATTTTCTATTATGGGTGTTTTAATATTAAATATATATATATATATATATATATATATAATTATTGATTATAATATTTTTTTTTTAAATTCAGCCTCTCCCAAAATAATATAAAAGTTAATGTACATAATTGGGAGTTTATGTACCTAAGCTCTTACTATTTATAGCTGTAAAAGCCTGTGTAACACTACTGCCTGCGTTAATTGCCAATAAAATAAGAACATATATGACTAAAAATGTAGTCTAATCCCTGTACGAGATAATGCTCACATATCTAAACCAAAAATGATACTCGAAAGACATGCTGCACTTTAGATTCGAATGATAATTTGAAACAGATTTTAAATTTAAATTCATTTTGATTTGATTATGATTCAATATAATTTAAAACCGTATCGGAATCGAAATCAAATCACTTTTTTCTTTTTCTTTTTTTAATCAAAAAATAAAAGAACAAATCGGTTTTTAAATCGAACCGCTCTACTGCACTTCACAGCAAATGGAAAAGATTATCAAATAAAGAAGAAAAGAAAAAAACAAAGTTTGCAGAGAGAAGGAGAAAGAGAGATGCCATAAGAGTTTGACATGGTTTGATGGTGTAAGGTTCAAAATCTTATCTTGAGGTTCTGTGTTCGAATTCATGAAATGCGTTTCTTATAAAAATATGTGACAGTCGAGGATTTTATCTGCCGCGTTTAAATTCGGAAGATGTGATTTGGTGATGGGTTTTCAATAATTTAAAAAACAAAAACAAAAAACAAAAAGAAAGAGATGATATAAGTGTGTGTGAGGTCAATCGATGGATCCGATAGATCGATCTCTTTCCCAGAGAATATAAAAATATCATCTGTGTGTATATATAGCTTAGCTTGGCAGTTGGCATATATTTGGCTTCATTTGTCTACGTGAACTGCAACAAAAACAGAGAAAGAGAAGATGCCACGTGAATTGCTGACATGTGACAGCTAATATCAACCTTTAATGACACGTAGGACACAATATGCTGGCCTCCTTGAACCGTACCATGCAATATGCATCGTGTTTGTTCATTATCAGCACTCAGCACTCAGCAGCCAGCTCCAGCTCCAGCTGCAGCGCCTAAAGCCTATACCTTTTCAAATATTTCATCGTTCCATTTTTCTAGGAAAATATTAAATGAGGATGGATTAATGAATTCAATATATAAATATTGGATTCTTTTTAATCTCTAAACTAATTTCCTAATGGAGTTAGGTTTATGAATTTCAATAGTTCAATACAATATCAGTGCCACAATGATATATAAATGAGCCCATATATACTATCTCTACATCATGCAAATGAAAATATTGTAAAAAAATATCTCACATCTATTTAAGATGATCAATGAATAAACTTTCTATTATCAAGCTATTTTTAATCGAGTTAAACTTATGAATTTTAACGTGATAATCTTATAGAGGGATTACATTACAAAAGGACATCATTCGATCAACTCAACAATCCTGTGTACTAGTCATGACCCAATTCATGATTGAATGACAGAATCACATTCAGACATGTGGATAGTCGTCTTCGTTTAATTCGAAATTTTTTAAAAATATATTTTAAAAAGTAATAAAAAAATCTCATTTGTCAATGATATAATTTTGATTTAACCCTACAAAATTAAAAAGTATCAATTATTTAAACTTTTATCCTTACTGAATCAAATTTTTGGCTCCGCCGCCAGTGAATGAATTCCTTCAGTAGCTCGTCGTCTTCAGTGTCTGTCACACTACTCTCGGCCTGCAACAGCATCATCTGCTAGTGTGGCTTAATTTTTGCTTTGATGGTTTAAACGACACAGGCCTTGAGTGGTGCTCCGGCTATGTTTCGGAACGACAGTGCCTGTTGATCATCCTCGTATTAATTGTTGGTGTCGAGTAATTATGGTGACAGTTTTAATTACAGTGTGGACTAAGCCATTGTATATATATATATATATATATATGCACATACAAAAGACAAATCTCTAGTCGTCTTTTATGTCCAGAAAGAGCCAAGTTCATTGATCATTGATCACTGTGCATGATTTGCCAAGTTTATAGGACCACAAGATTCTGGGAATATTTTCTATTTTGATTTTGATGGAGCACCCTGTGACTGAATAGCATGCTACCTACAATTTTAGTTTACATTATTTGGATATTGGTGAAGGTAACATTGGTGAATTATATTAATTTACTACAAGAAAATGGGCATTTAGCGTCGAAAAATTTCGTCATTAAAAGTCAAAATTTCGACGCTAAAAGTATTTAGTGTCGAATAAAATTTTTGACACGAAAGCTTGGTCGATGAAGATATTTAAAAGTACTTATCTTTAGCGTCGAAATTCATTTTCGATTCTAAATATCATCCTCAACCAAGATTTCGCGTCAAAAATTTTATTTCGACGCAAAGACATTTAGCGTCGAAATTATGACTTTTAGCGACGAAATTTTTTGACGCTAAAAGTGAAAATAAAAAAACGAAACTAATTATAACAAATTTGACATTATAAATTAATTTCAAACTAATTTAATTACAAAAGTAATTAAATATTTAGAAAACATAAGAACATAATTACAAATTTGTTATTAAATATTATGACAATGATATTCTTTATTAATATAAAAATAAAATTACAAAATTTATCACAACAAAAAAGCATAAAATAATAAACAAAATGATAAAATATAATTTTTCTATATATTTTCTCCATCTCCATTTTCATATTCTTCATCTTCACTTTCATTTGTTTTTCATTTTTCACCATCTTTATTTTCACAATTATTCATCTTCATATTCCTCTACAAAAAAAAAAAAAAAACAATTTTTTTTTTTAATATTGGATGTTAATATAAAATATAAAAAATGAACAAAATACATAAGGAAAAATAAAATTTAGAGAGAAAGAAAGTGAGAATAAGAGAAATGAAAGAGCAAATGAATTTATAAGGAAAAAATAACTTGTAGCGACAAAATAGACTTTCGTTGCTAAAGGTCCTCAAATAGCGGAAATTATTTCCGGCAAATTTTTTATCTTTAGTGTCGAAATTTTTGACTTTTAGCGTCGAAAATTCATCGCTAAATGTCAAAAATTTAAATCAGATTTTATTAGGTGAAAAGTTCAAATTTTAGAAGGCGGGAATTCGAAAAATTTAAATTTACCATTTAGCGTCGAAATATTTGACTTTTTGCGTCGAAACTTTCGTCGCTACATGTCAAAAATTTAAATCTAATTTTATTAGGCGATAAATTCAAATTTTATAAGAAGGGAATTTGAAAATTTTAAATTTACCATTTTGCGTCGAAATATTTGACTTTTAGCATCGAAAAATTCGTCGCAAATTGTCAAAAATTTAAATATAATTTTATTAGGCAAAAAGTTCAAATTTTAGGAGGCGGAAAATCGAAAAATTTAAATTTACCCTTTAGCGTCAAAAATCTATTTTGACGCTAAAGGTGCAACCCTTTAGCGTCGAATTTTAATTTCGACGCTAAAAGGGTCAACCTTTTTGCGTCAAACAACTATTTTGACGCTAAAGGAGCAATTTTTAGCGTCAAATCCAATTTCGACGCTAAAGTAACCCTTTAGCGTCCAAATCGATTTTCGATTCGACACTAAAGGTTTACCTTATAGCGTCGGAATTTAAAAGTTTGGACGCTAAGGGTCCCTTTTTGTAGTGATTACTACTTAAATTGTTAGGTAATAATGTTGATTTTATGAGTTCAACTCAATTCAAAAATTAGTTTGAGAGTCGAGAATTGTTCGATCTTTATTTTTTTTTGAATTCATTTGTTCATCTCAATCGATTTGGAATATTTTCTTCAACACTTATCCCATATATAGGTATGTCTTTTGCCTGAACCATATCACATGAATAGTTAGTATATTGTCTCAGTTGTGCATTAATATGTCTTTGATATCATGTTAAAATTAATGGTCTTATTCAACCTGGAAATTAATTTGAGAATTATCCAACACCTATATTTTTAATTTATTTATTTATCTCAGTATTTGTGTGATATTTTCCTTTTAACACATAATTATGTGGATCAAGTGGTTTCACTTCGAGGGAGTATTTGGCACTAACATAGCAATCCACCATTCCACTTAATTTTTTGCATGTGTTCCATTCTTTCAAAATTTTATCTTTGGGTGTACGCTTTGACACATGTCAAGAAAATATGGTAACTTAGATGAAAATATGAGTGTTAATTAATAAAGGTAAAGTTGAAAATGAAAAAATTTAAAAGAAAGTAAATGTAATATGGATTGAAGAGAATTTCGGAGAAATATGATTAAATTGTTCAGATAACTACAACGTAAAATTTTAAATAACCTAGAAATAAAATGACATCAAATGATATTGTCGTATACATCAAGTAATATTGGAAAAAATTTAGTTGACATAAATTGAAACCATGAAAAAATATATATATTTTATTGAACTTAATAAGATAATAATTTCAAATAATTTATATAACTGATCCCCTAATAGTGAAAAATTAGCGAAATGGTACATTGCACTCTATATTAGTACCAACAAAAGGTAGACATTGGATATAGTTCTAGAAAAATGCTTCTCTGATGATGTATACTGATTTAATTCTCAAATAGATAAAACGATGTAAAATTTTTACTTATTCGAAAACGAAGAACATTACTTATAAATTATATCATTGGATGCTCTAGGGATTCTGGAAACAAGGTCTCTCGACTCAAGCTATGCTGAATATTGAAACTGCTAGAGTTGCAATTACAAAGAGACATTGCAACTTGCCAGAACAAGATTATGGACATTATTAATCACTTGTTTATTTAATCAAAGAGCCAATGACACTTACCAAGTACAAACCCACGAGTTAATTAAGATCATTAATTTATTATAATTAAGAGTTAATCAAAGCCCATAATTATCTGCCAATGCATTAAGTAACAGGATTTGTTTTGTCCTTTCCCAGGTGGAAAAGTAACTCTGTCTTGCTTGTAATTGCTAATTTTTAATATTTTATTAATATTGTGAGGAAAAAGTTTGACCGGTAACAGGGAAAAACCGGTGAGTGGTCAAAGATATGGCGGGAGCGGGAAAGTGTGAATATGCGTGCGTTGCTGAGTGTCCTTTTTAGATGATCAAGGCCACACGGTTGGCCACTTGGACCCCATTTTAATATCTTATTCATTTTTAATTAATAGCTTTGGAACCCAATAAAAAGTAGTAATTAAATTATGATTAAAAATTTGAGAGAATGTCGTCTCGGTCCATAATTTTGTTGTAATTACTTATGAAGTCCTTAATTTATTAATTATTCGAAAACGAGGAGTCGATGACTACTTTTCACCCCTCCCCAGACCCCTTCTTCTCCTTTCTCTCTCTTCTCAATTTTACAATCAAACCCTTACTTATTTAAACAAATGACAAACTCAATTTTTTAAAAAAATTTAATTATTTGATTTAATTAAATGATTTTTTTTTGAATTTTTTGTTTTATTTTTTAGATGATTAAAATACTCATACTCATTTAAAAAATGACTTTTTGATTTAATAATTTACTTTTAAATTAAATTATTTATTATTATTATTATTATTTTATTTTTTTAATCTCATTTATTTTCGTCTCTTTTACTTATTTAATTATTTATTTTCATAAGTAGTGTTAAATAAATAAACACAAAAATATATAAATATATATATATATATATATATATAAGATTTGTTAATCACATATATATAAAAACTATTAAATAAGTATAAGAGACAAAAAAAAAAAGAAATATTAAAAATTAAAAGAATTTAATTAATAAAATAAAAAAAAATTATTTCCTTAATATTTACGGGATGTACATGATAAAAGAGATGTACGGGATATTTCCTTAATATTTATTAATTAATTTATTATTTTTATTAAATATTTTATTTCAAAAATCAATGTAAAAAAAATCTTTGAATAATGAGGTAAATAAGTCATTTTGGGGGAGACAGTGGGAGGGAGACTGACATGGGGTGGGAGGAGTAATTTTCTTCGAGAACTTATAATGAACCATAGAGACATGAGATCAAAAAATTGACTCAAATAAAAATTTACTTATCCATTCGGGATAATTTTTATTTTAATTCAAAAAATCAATTGAAATTCTAGATAATATATTCATCCCAAATTATAATCAAAACGAAATTTGGATTGATCGCAAATTATCATCCATATTAATTTTTTAACAATAACAATGCAACAATAACAATGCATACAACAGTAATATTTTTATAATTAGAATAATTAAGAATACATTAGAGACTTGATAAGTAATTCGGAAAAATATTAGACTTGTTGGTCATTTTTCCTAAAAAATTATTAATTTTACTTTGGGTATTGGTATGGTGAACTTTGGAAACACCATTTGTACGGCCGCTTGTCTTCTTTTGGGCTGCACATCAGCAATGCTCTATTGTTAATTGCCTGTGTAGATTTTTTGTGTTCTTAAATTTTTTTTATTATTATTTTTTTGCAAATTAAAAAAATTAAACAATTAGCAAAAGATCTATACCGACTTGAGTCAAATTTGACGTTAAGCTTATCATGATATTGTGGATAATGACAGAAATTTCCATAAGGGAACACAGAGGAAATAAAAAGAGGATAATATTTTTTTCCTCATTTTATATATTTAAAATTATATTTTTTTCTTAGAAAATATAAAATCATTAAATTATAATTTTTAAATTTATAAAGAAAATTAAAAATTTATCCTTTCTTTGTGTTTTATTTATGAAAATTATCATATTTCCATTCGATAATTATCTAATATTCAAAAAAATACTCAGTTTCAAGAAAATATTATCCATGCACCAAAAGTTCTAAAAAAAATGAACATTTATCAACCAAAAATTTTATATTTATTCAAACATCCATTAAATTTCAGATAGATAAATGATAAAATTTATTAAAATTTTGAATAATAATCGACTATTTTTAATAACTTTTAATATATATATATATATATATATATAATATATATATATATATATATATTCTTAAAATAAATATTTTTTTCGAATATTAAACGATTTATAAATGAAAATTAGCCCTTTTATTTATTCACCTACCACTCCCCTTTCCATTAATGCTTTTAACGAGGAAAAATGACAGTCTTGTCAACTTATGACAGCAGTCAAATCAATTAATTTGCATGGGAGGACGGACGTCATGTCACGATCAAGAAGTACTGAGCGTTAATTAATAGGCCAGGGACAGCCCAGTGTATTGGGCTTCGAAGGTCCAACTTTGCCTAATTGGATAGGATTCTGGCTGGGCTGTCCAATTCTCAAGCCCTATCAATTACCGCTGAGTTATTGGGCTTATCAATTACTACATTTCATCTTTACGGGGATGCCTGGAGTTGTCGAAGTTGTGCTCTTTTGCCACTCCATTTGTACATTTTATCTATTTTGAGTACTGAATGATCGGATTTTCGCATATTCCCTACCAATACGGATTTGTTCCCATAGGAGCCACACCCAGTAAACAAGCTCTTGCTCGGGACAAAGACCATAGCTCGCCTGTTTTTGATATTGTTAATGCCCTCCACTGAAACTACAGTTGAAAACGCCCAGCAGCTTCCTATGAAACCAACAAACTTTCAGTAAATTTCAAGAACTGTGCAGCAAATATGAAGCAATTCAGACAAAAATCTTTGAAGCAGCTAATGTTCTCGATAGTGATACAGTGATCAATCTCAAAATTGTTCAAGTTGAAAATTTGAAGACTTGAATTCTTACCGCATTTGCCTTGGTCCTGGACACGGGGACTGATCCTTGCGTCACGGAGGAAGATCTCGAGTTTTCCCATGCATGAACCAAGTCTGTCTCCGGGAGGGCACATAACATCCTGCCGTGGCTTACCTTGGAGCTACGGGAGCTCATGAACTCATATCTCCAACCGTTTTAAGTTTCAACTAGAAAGGCTTATCCATTTGGTTCACCGTGAATATGCTTCAGGTTCTGCTTTAACACATTGAAACGTATTTGCTTTTCCTTGAATTAGCAAGAAACAGTGCGGTGACTCCTCCATCTCTCGTACAAGTCCCAGAGACTCTTTGGTCACATGGTAATCACAACTCTCCATGAAGCCAAAAGCCAGAACTAGTGATAACCCCACCAAGAAGAATTTCCTTATATCCATGATGTGTGAAATCAAGTTTTATGAAATCACTTGTATACTAGTGTGGCGGGGAGCGGTCTTTTCATAAGAAGAGTAGAAGCAAGCAATTTACCAGAATATGTTCAGTGACTTAAGAGTAGAATGTAATACAAGGATCCAAGTTGGTGGCTACTATGAACTGCTCAAGAATATACTTTCATATTCTGGCTCTGAAAAGCATAAACTAAGCAGAGAACTATTATTGTTAAAACTTGTTGGAATCCTTCATCTAATTCAATTCCTTCGGGCAGACAATACTGACATTTTTTAAGCTATTGACGGCAGAATACAGGTATAATAAGGAGACTCGAACTCTAAGCTCAGTTTGATAATCATCTAAGCATCTTCAGCACTTCTTCTAGATTAATCTACATACGCATTACAGCTTGCACTGAATAACTTCAGAAAACAGTTATCAAATTCCAGGAAAAGTTGATATTGTTGTAAGATCAAGAACTAAACATTTTTATCTTCTTGTTTCTCATCAGGTCATAAAGTCATCACTCAAAAGCTCGCTAGGGAGTGATGAACTACAATTAGCTAATAAAAACAACTTAACTCTCACATAAATATCTCACACATTATATTTGACGAAAAAGATTATGCATCATAAATCCACATAAACACATAATGGACAAAATTTATCTGGAGGGAGCTCATTGGTCTCTTTCATGGAGACCCATAATCAATCATACCCTATCAACGACACTTGACTTCGACAATATTCTAATGAAAAGAGGTTTCTCAATACAACGCTACTCCTCAAAAAGAAATGCATGGATTACAAGTTAACAACACATACACTATCAATCTGAGCCAAAAAAACCCCACAAATTCCATCAGCTTAAGAAATGAAACAACAACAATAACAACAATGTGTTTATAGCAATCGAGGGCATGAGCTTTTATAGTGAACATATCATGCTTATGCGGATTCAACCAAGTCATAACATAACAATTCCATAAATTAAAAACAATAAAACAAGCAACAATATATGAAATTACAGAGCTTCCTTATTTTTGCGTTCTTTAAGCAGCTCTTCTCTAACTCTCCTCACCTCCGCTTCTCTTTCCAGCCTCTCTTTCTGTAACAGCAAAAAAAAAAAAAAACAATTTAATTTATCAAAATCAAAATCTTAGGGTTTTACGAATTGGGCGAAATGATGAGATTACATGTGTAAATCGAACAAGAAAGCAAATATAAAATAAGATCTAATTAGTTTAAGATTATTGAATAATTTAAAAATTGCGATTAATTTAGTGAAGAAAAAGGAGGGACCTTTTCGTCTTGATGGAGGGCGATCCAGACATGGACTTTGTCCATGGTCTGCCAGAAGACGAAGGCCGCCAATGTCATTGCGAAGTACGTTGATACTTTCACCATCGTCCTTCTTCTTCTTCTTCTTCTTCTTCCTCTCTGCTGCTGATAGTTTGATTGTTTTGGGAAAGCAAAAAACTAGAAAGTCGAATCAGAGTAATCCAGTTCGACTGATTTTACTTTTCGTAAATGCATCCATTGTCTCTGACTGACCATACACGAAGAATTGTTTCATTTTGGGCCAATGAGTAAACCCATATTCCGAATCGGCCCATCTCGTTGATCTTTTTAATTTTTCGTTGTATTCTGATTACACCCAATTGGTTTATTAAGTACAGCCCTTCTCTTGACTGAACACCGTTCAGTAATATGAGGCCTGCTTACATATTAAAATTTTGAGCAAATTTTTTTGGATAATTAAGTAGCATTAATTATTGTCGAGTTAAAATGACCTTAAACTGCCTCGTTTTCTCTTTAAAGAGATTTTTGATTAAGCATGCACGTCGTTATTTCTCATTCTATTTAACAAATTAAGTTGAATAAGTCACTTAACTTTTGTATAATACTGTCTCTGTCTTAAGACGAAAAGAATAGGGATGATGAGATCCTGGGGCCGAGCTTTACCATCTCTGGCGTGTCTCTCTCTTGTCGAGTGAAAATGACCTTAAAGCCGGAGGCCTTTAAAAGTACTTTTTTTAAAAATAAAATAAATAAATAAATGTTTTAAATTTGTAATTATAAATCTATGTAGTTATAAAATATTTTTTTAACATCGATCCCGAGATTTTTCGTCAAGCTGAGTTCGGTTTTATTTATCACTGGGCCGGACTCTGTAATCTCTAGAGATTACAGAGATGGCCCTGAGGAGAGTTAACACAAACAATTGGCTAATACCTCAAATTTAATTTCACATAAATTTCAATTTTTAGTGTATATATGTATATATATATATATATATATATAATTGTTTATCGGTAAGGATCTCATTTTAAGAATTTGCCTAGAGGCCTTTGAAATTTAAAATAATCAAGACCGTCCTGCTAAAGAAATAACAACTAGCTTGATCGGGTGTGTTTTGAAAGTTAAAGCAAAAATTATTGCGTTGTACAATTTTTGATATTAATGGTGTGTTCACTTGGTGGATTGTGGAATGTGTTTAGTAAAATGAGAATGAGAAAAAATATGTAGGCCTCACTTAAAATAGAGAATGAAGAATGAAAATCTCATTTCATTCCCATCACACCCTATGAGAATATTCCCAAATCTTGAGGGAAATTATAAAATTATTATAAGTAAAATTTAATAAATTAATAATAAATAATATGTAATTAATATATATATAATATTAATTATAATTAAAATAATTACTAGTTAGAATTAATAATTATTATTTTATTATTAATAGTATTGATACGTAATTAATAATTAAATAAACTAATAATAAAGAATAACAAGATATAATAAGATAATAAATTAATATATAATATTAACTAAGTGAATTTTTGTAAATTAATAATAAATAATTTAACTAAGGGTATTTTGTAAATTATTAACAAATCCTTCCGATTATTATACAAAATAAATACATCAATAAGAATACTGCTTGATTTCGATTACGATTATTACAATTAAAAAAATAACTTATTCTGAATTTGATTCATCATTCTCATTCATATCCATTCTGATTCCATCTCATTCCAATTATAACTCATTCCGATTATGAATACGTAAACGCACCATTAAATCCACATATCCACCTTGAAGGAAATACTGAGCACTAAACAATTTGAGGTTTAATAATGGTCAAATCTAATAATGGATCATACATATCATCCTGGTAATATACAACAATATGAAACCATGATTTCTTCACATGTTAATGCTTTCATTTTGATTATATGTTAATTGTTTGTTTCGTATTTTTCTTGGACCTTAAGAACATCGGAACTAAATTATTTACGATCACATTCTTTTGCATCACTTTCATAATTTTTTTTTAAAAAAACCAAAAACAGATCCCTGAAAGTTAAATCATTGGAATATAATAAAAAAAACCAAACTCAAAACCCAAGTACTGACACATGCATGTAGCAGATGTAACTGAAACAAATTTGATCTGATTCTTGCTGACTTAAAAGCAGCTCCAATATCCCAACCCACACCACATGTGATGCCAAATGAAAGCATGCACGAAAATCAGCTTCTTAAAATTTGAAATGATATTCTTACTATATTTTCAAAGCATTAACTAAATAACCAATACTTGAATTATAGTATGGTTTTTCAAACATGACCCATTTATCAATTAAACTTTTGCTTTTCCAAATCTGACCCATTTACCGACTAGATTTTGATTTTGCTAAAATCGTTTGTATTTTATAATGCTTAAATATGTGCATACTGTCAAATACGAATCCACTTTTGATATAAAATTGAACAACAAATAAGATTGGTCTTAGAGACAGTTCACACAAATGATAAAGACCCTGAATTTCGAAAAAATTAATATCCATTGACAGTAACAAAACCAAAAAAAAATATATCTTTTATCGATAGACACAACATATTTTAAAAATTGGTGTAGATACCTAAAACTCAGACAGAGCAGATGATAGCATGAATTATGCTTTAAGCTGCTTAACCACTATAATAAAGAATGCAAAAACTCTAGTTACTTTTCCAAGTTACATGGATACTGGAGAGGGAACAAGTCAAAAAGAGGTGTAGGTGTAGGTGTAGGTGAAGTGAGCTTTCACCATAATAAAGCAAAGAAGCAATGGTTTAGTATGTTGGGGTTTTCGGGTCGGGGCGCAGCGGAAGCGCGGGTTCGGGCGATATCGTATTTTAAAATTTTTTCAAAATACCGAATAAATTAATCAATATTTAATATAAATAATTTATTCATATTTCACCTAAATCAATTTATTTAATATCATATATTAACATAAATAATGAGAAAACTCGCGAAACTTTCACGAAAACTATTTTTCCGTAAAATTGCCTAAAACGCGTTTTTGACTGAACCGACTACCCGACACTTATGGAAACTGCCCAGGTCAGCTCCAATAGTGTCGGGGCAGTACACGGGCTGCCAAAACAGTGACGGAATCACTGTTTTCACAGCCGTCAGTCGGTTGGTTCAAAATCCACCCGGTAACACCATTTTGGGCCGTTTTCGCTTATTTCAACTCCGAAACACTTTCCGGAAATTGTGCCGACTCCCAAATTACATCCATTACATTCTAAACACATCAATTTCAACACAAAAATCAGAATCAAACTCAGACCTGTAGCAGAAACCGAATTTTGCCATTTTTCATGCTTTTAATCCAAAATTCCAAGATTAATCAAATTAATCAACCACCAATCAAAGTCCCACCACATGAAGCAACCAAGAACAATTCTAGGCTATCTTAGAGTGGATCAATAACTCTAGAATGGCAACAATTCATCAAATGAACAATTTGAACAAATATTACAATAATAGTGTCCAAATCTCTTCACACATGCTTCAATCACCTCCAATTCATCCACCAAACAACAAAGCCCCAAATTTCAGAATCTAAGGAACCCTAGAATACTTCTAACAACTCAAGAAACAAGAAAGTAAGTTTCCAAGCTTAGGGGTATGGTAGATTACCTTTAATCACCCAATTTCCTTAGCCTTTTCTTGAGTTTTCCTTTGATTCTTCATGAAATCTTCAAGCCAAGTTGAAAACCCATCCATGGAGGCCTTGAACGTTTTTTAAGATTAGCAAAAGAAGAAAGAAAACATTTCCCTTTTAATGCTAGAGATGACCGACTATGGCATGTCAAAGAAGGGGCAATTTTGTCCATTTTACATTTTAATCAAATTAAAGTCAAAATAACTTTATATTAGCCAATCAAAATTGGACAAAATAAAGTATAATAATTTCATGCCACATTTGTACCAATAATAATTAAACATGTATCATAACATTTATGAAATATGTTATTAATTAATTATTAAAACATTTAACAATTTAAATATTAAAATAATTAATTAATGTAATTATTATTATATATGTATTTTATTTACAATAAATAACAAATACATATATTTATGGCATGTGTCAAAATCTCATTTGACGAATAATTAATGTGTATCTAATCGTATTATGTATCAAATACAAATACACAATAATTATTTGCGGACAAAATCCCTTAATTGCATGTGTTGTCGTTTAACTATTAAACGATCCGAATTAACTCATTTAATCCAGTGAAGTATTATGAATAATCTGTATTATTCATATCGAGTTGCCCAAGTGCTCAACGAGTACACTTCATATTGTGGGACTCTCTAAGTTTAGGTTTATCCGTCACGAAATCCGATTTCGTGTCCATAATCCACCCACTCATGGATTATGACGACCACGGATAATCTCGCTAAACTATACAAGCCGAGGTCATTGCATACGTATAATCCCTCCGTCACAGGCTATCCGTATTATACCTGAGATATAGATGAAAACGTCAAATCTGTTCGGTATAATACAATCGACTTTCATTTATGATCTCTAAATAACACTCGGAACTATTTTCCGATGTTATACCACGGCCATGGATTTACTAGATCATAAACACGTGAGGATGCCTATGCCCTGTACACAGGACTGACAGATCCTATCTTGATACGCACTGGATATCATGAGCATCAGTCCACACTCAACGAACAGGCGGAGGTCTGATCATGAATAGATCGTTGACGTGACTACCATCAAAGTGTGGAGGATAACTCATATATCCACAGTGGTATCTCAAGTCGAAGGACCACTATGCTCGCTCAACTCGAGAAGGTTCCTATTGACGTTGATGTACCATCTATTAGGAAACCTTCAGTGAGTCGTTCAGTGTCTTATCAAAAAAAAACACTACATGTCTATACGAGTCTCCCGAGACTCATGGTTCACTGGGATAAACCATCGGACCAAGTCACGATATACAACATGTACTGGTCTCAGCGGATTTTACTAACCGACCCGTGTTAGTAAATCTTGACCATGAACTTTATTTAAGGATATACAACTAATAGTGCGCTTCCCAATGTCAATTACAAACTACGTTGTAACTGCGCACTATATTGTAAATCCTAGGGTCTTTGTCTAATATACACGTATCACTAAATCAGATTCAGTTTCAATCTAATCGAGATTAGATCGAATAAGTGTATAAAAGACAAGGGTGCTACCAGTAAAATTGGTAATATTATGGAAAATTGAACTGTCCGTATTTATGAATCGGACATAAATACGATCCGGATTGGCACTCGGAGCACCAACCCCAATAATTTCTCCCACTTGCTCTAGTGCCAATCCATGGTATCCTATACTCATCTCAATGTGTATCGTATACTCATGGTCCTCAAGAGCTCACCAGCACTCAAGAGGTAGGTAAGAACAAGTAAGCATGCTTTAACAAATCGAGTCTGTCATAACAAACCCAACCGTTTTCCTAAGACAGCATCATTCATATTTTGTAGAATCCAAATTCCACATCAATATGACTCAGATGCTATATCAGTATTGTGCTATAGCTACTGAGTTGTCTATGTATTTAGAGATCAAATCCAAATACTTTGCAAACAACCGCAAGCACAAAACTAATATCAACATTTCTAATCATTGATGTCACTTTGCAACTTCATAAGTCAATACTTCATAAGTTGCAACTGATTCCACTAATTCAGTAGAACCAACGGTGACACTCCCACTGCATATTTTCTGACTTTATATGACATAGACCATCTAGTGTCATAATTAGAATCAAAACTAATATGACCTTATGGTTGTTGACTAAATTCTCCATGAACAGAAACTCGTTCTTATTATCTCATAGATAACAAAGAACTTGTTCCAAGACTCATCATATGGTCTATAACATATCAAAATAACTCGTAACAATTACGATTAAATTGATATCTTTAATCGCATATAATATAGCATTCATTACGCTATCATCCAATGATGCATATGATTGACTAGATATTCTAATCAAT
>SKCR01006163.1:0-25344 GCA_019454045.1 Zanthoxylum bungeanum | reverse complement strand
GGATCCATCCGACGAAGCTAGGAGCTCCGTTTCTTCACTCAAATTTCTGTTTTGCAGGGCAGTGGACTGCCAGCAGTTTGGCGTGAAAGGCAGTATGTTTTTGGCCTTGATTCGTCTTCAATTCGACATAACCGATCAATGTGAGTATTCCGCTATCTCCGTTGGTGTGTTCACGCATTATTTCATGTCTTGATTTGATCTTGGACCTTAGAATAAACCAACAGATTCCGCCATACTTCAATTAATTCATTCATGTATTTATATATTTTGTTTGCTCTTGTTGATCTTGGGGCTTGGTAATAGAAACCAACAGTCAGTATCCTGCTTATCAGTAGATTCTGCACACCAGTACGTATATTTATGTACCACATCCAGTATCTAAAATTAAATTTAATATTAGTAGTGAACATGTTGATGACAAACATATTTGAAGTCGGAGCTTACCTGTCTTCAATTCCTTCATGTCAACCTTGTCCATACGACAGTCACGCTTCAGTGACCCCGTTTGCCACAGTTAGGCAGACATCTTGGGATATGTCCTTTGTCTTCCAAGAAGATTATAATGACTTTGCCTTTGCCCTTTTTTCCACACCCCAGAAGCCTTTGGCCAAGCCTTGGCCTTCTGGGATATCGAAGTAAGATGCGCTTTGCGCTTCTTGCCCTATTGCAAACTTTGGCTTTGTCTCCTTGAGTATAGCCATTAACTCTCCAAGAGTTTTCTATTGCAATTTGTACTTCTAAGATCTAAGATAGATCTATGAAGATCCTTCAATTTCATTATCATACTATAAGGATCTAATCCTTAGTTCTGAATAAGAAAATAAGGAGTCTTTGCGGTAAGCATAACGGATTAAGCACTAAAGTTATCATCACATGAATATTCCAAATATCATGTTCTACTATTTTCTCAACTCCGGGCTTAGGCTCGAGACGTCACTCTATCAAATAAAGTAACTTCTCGGTTTTCAGGACTATCCTGAGATTTTATTCCCAATCTGAAAATTAAAGTCTTCTAAAAAAAAACATTTTCACCCAGGATTATGTTCTAAACGCTAATCTTTCATTTATCTTGATTCCAATAGTCTAACTATCAAATCAACGATTTCGGGGGTATTATTAAATATAATGATTACCATAGTTTAATTATATAATCAACTATAATTTAAATTGGTTAATTCAAATATATTGATTACTATAATCCAATTATATAATCAACTATAATTGAAGTAGTTTGAATACAGTCCAACTGTTTAATCAAAACAACGATTAAATATTAGTCCAACTAATATAATAATTATTTGACGAAAAATTTGAAATGAGCGCGTATTGGCAAGTAACTAAACGAATATTGCAAATTTAATACTTGCCTCCCACTATTTTTCGGCGAGCCTCTAACCCTCTGTGGAGTACTCGGGAAACCTTGTTTCCTAGTAAGATCCCGTTAAATAACACACAATCTTGACTTTGGCTAACAAATTGTATAATAATTAACTAGGTAGATCTCTAAGATCAATTGGATCTCATCCAATTCCTAGATCCAGTAGGTGGACATCCAAGTCCGAAATATATATCTTATATATGTTAATATATCTAATATATTCCCTCACCTTTTTCCTCTGAATCAATTAAGCCTTAGCTTTGGCACAACAAACTTAATGATCCCAGTTAAGCGGGACCCATTGACCTTGGAAAGCTTCGTAATCGATGTCGATGGACAAGAAGTGATCTTGACTTTGGCCAACAAATCACAATTTGGACAAGACACCGATATAGAACAAAGCCTTCATGATTCTAACACATCCGCGACGGACAAAGGTCTTGACTTTGGCCAAAAAACCAGTGCCAATCTTGGATCTTGAGTAAGAATCACTCAATGGAAGGAAAAACGCTTAATATATTTTTGAGGGTTTTTCGCGTAATTGGAAACCAATTAATTATCTTTGTTAGGTCTCATCATCATACACCCTTAAACATGCATTCTAAAAACATAATAAGGCGCGTATGAATAAAATAATAATGATATGCGGATGGATATTTAACACATTTTGTTTCTAGAACAAATCTCTCACTTTCCTCTCTCCCGCTAGCACAAGTATTACTTCTACCCGATTACATAACACTTCTAAAGAAACCTCATTTACATTGAAGGGAATATGTTAGAAGAGAAATACAAAGAGTCAAGAGGTAATAGGCTGGACACGCAGGTCTAATTAATAAATTCTAAATTTATTACAACAATTTCCAAAATTGCCCTCACCCGTCTAATATCCATCTGATATGCATTATTCATACATCGCATCCATGTATTCACACAAAGCATGTTATCAATCAATCTAATCCAATTAATTAATCTGAAATTAATGACCATCCAATGTTCAAACAACGATTTGATTTTGCGCGAGTCTGACTCATTTTAAGAATAAGTACTCAAAGTACGAATTCTTGAATTATATTAAACTACAATATTATATCCAATTTAATTTGTATTTAATACTAATTCTTTATTTAATTCTAAATTAAATAATTACACTTTTAATGAGCCTTTACGACTTAGATTCCGAATCTAATCGTTACGGGTCTCAAAGCCCAATTAACATCCAATGTCAATTTAATTAAAGTCCAATGGGCTTTTAATTAATTTCTTAAGGCATGGACTTTGGTCAATATGGGTCAAACCCAATACCAAAGCCCATTTAAGGAATCACCCTTATTTGCCAAGAAACCAATTTTAGGCCCATTAGGCCCAATTAAAATTAAAGGTCCATTTAATTATATTTGGACTTTATGGATATGGTTTTGGGCCCAATTAGATCCAACCAATTAGCCTAACCAAACTTGGCCCAACCAAGCCCATTAAGCCCAAATACAACTTTACAAGCCCATTTCCAAAATAAGCCCAATTAATTAAATTACAAAATTCCAAATTTCACAATTAAATTAATCAAAGTGTATAGCCATAATTAATTAACCAAATTAATATTTCCACAATTAATTATGCTTATCATCATCAACTTATGTCCAACACAATTGAATCAAAAAATCATATCATTTTCCATGCTACTAGTCACGGCAATTGTAGGGTTTATTGTCCGATTCCGAATTCAATCCAATTAAATCCTAAATCAACATTTCCCAAGTGTTTCAAACTCTTCCAATGATTCAAAAAACAAAATTACCATGACTTTTAGGGTAGTCCAACTTTCGGCCAAGCCTACCAATTAGGGAAAATTTGATCCAATTCAATTTTCATCAAGTTGATCATGCATAACACTATGTTATCATCATTCAAGCATATTCAAACAATAAATTTCATCCAAACATGCTCAAATCAATTTTACCCTAATATCAATTTCATGCTTAAACAAGACTCTGATACCATTATTGGGTTCATAGGTTAGTCCCAAGATCATTCAATCATAGAAATCATGTGAATACAATAAAGAAGTATGGCGGAATCATACTTACAATGATCGGATTTTATGATGCGAGGAACAATAAATTTTTTTCAAGTTTTTCCCCCATGAAGCTCACAGCTTTGGCCTCCATTTTTGTGCTCCTTGATTCGGTCCAGCTCCAAGCTTGAGGTGTGGATTCCATGCCCAAGGGTTTGTTTCCCTATCACCTTTGGATGACTCTTCATGTTCTAGCATTGGAAAATTTGCCACAAATCTTCCTTATGTTCCTTCTTGTTCTCGGTTTAGCCAAGAGATTAGAGAGAAAATTGGCTTCAAAAGCCGAATGGGAGAGGAGGAGAAATTGGTTCCAAAACCGTGTGTGTTAGAAGGAGAGAGAAGAGTGTGTTGTGTATATGGTTATTTAATTTCAAAAATCAAATACCAAAAACAATTACCATTTATCCAAAAAGGTACAAGACTTTTAAAGTCTTCCAACAACTCACATCACTCATGAATAATGACTGGTTGTCAATCACTCAAAGTGACAAGACATCCATCTTTTGATTGACAAGTGATGTGACACGTGATGTGACTTGTGGGCCGCACTTGAATTCGAAATGCGAGTGCGCCCGTAAACACTCCCGGGCTCGGGTTTGCTAATTCAGAATTAACGAATTTTCCGTTGCGACGTAATTAAATGAAATTTAATTAAATAATTATGCCTAGCAAAATTACTCTTCACGTCGCTAACGAATTAATTCTAAATTAACTCGTTCGCCCGAATTAAAATCTAACTTTAATTCCGCGTCGAAATCCAATTTCGTATAATATATCAAATATATTTTTTGATCGATTAATTCCAAATTAGTCGTTCTCTCTCTTTAAATAATATTTTATCCCAGATAAAATATCTCCGTAATTAATGCAGATTAATTTTCTCTCTCTTATAATTAATCCCAGATTTATAAAGTGCAAGTCATACATCATCGGTGAATCTTCGGGAAGCGACCCATGAGATCCCTAGATATGTTGGTAGTAAATCTGGTCGTCAGACTATCCGAACACGTACGTACCTAGTACTACGCTTTTACCGACTTACAAGACATGGTTGGCTTCTAGCAAAGCACCGTGCCTACCCAATTCTACAGAAATATTCTAAAATGAATATATGATCTTTATTAGGCGTAGTATACGTAGTATTGCGTATTTCGATCCAGCGTCGGATGTCACATGCTAGGCCTAGGGCTGGAATTTCGTCTGCCCCGTACGAAGCACATATCGGATCTCTGGTAACTAGTCTCTATAATCTGATAATCATGACCTAGTCATATTTTCCCGATGACTGCAGCACATAAGAGCACCATTCCGTATCCTACGTGATCATCATCTCCAATATGACTGGAGTGATACTTCTGTCTTGACATCGCACCCAATACACTACGATTCTCAATATACCCAGAAGAGGCGTACACATAACCTGCTAAAGCCTTGGACGACCAAAACCAAAGTATATTGATTGTCGCAAGTATTAACGGTTCAAGTCTCAGGTTAAGACGAAATACATCTACCCTGATTCGGACTTCCATAGACACATAGTCATACTACCAATGGAATTCTGAGGGGTCTATCCAGAGAGAAGATGTTTTCGTACCATCGGTAAACACAACCTTCTATTACACTTGCATGAGTATCATATACCCAAATATATGAGAACTATGCCGTTATGCTCCCACAATGCGCACAAGTGCAATACTAGTCTATTCCGCATTATCGATGTCCAATCTCGATAATACTACGACTAGGGATATTTAATGATTAAACCTTCGTGGATTGATATTGTCTCATATCATCTCAATTCGGAACTAATCATATGGACCTTTCATCATTTATACATCTTGGTAATCTAATTACAAATGATAAAAGAGCAATTTCCTTTGTCACATAGTTAATTTGTATAACAACACCATGATCTGTACAAATAGTGATGATATGGGTCATAATTGTCCAACAACACTTAAGCACATGTCCACTAACAGATCATTCCTTATACCTTGTTTGGAATAAGGCACATGACATTTGGAATCTCACGGTATGAACGGAAGTTGCATACAACTCCTTCAAGTGAAATATGATGGTTTGAGCATCCATATCTTCGTGAGCTTTCTGAAGTTCGTCCGACATAGAGCCAAGCATTGTGAAAACTGCTTGCTCATCATCATCGACGTGTTTCTTCCAATCATCGAATGTATTTTGGTCAGCATCTTCTGTGGGTTCAGGGCGAACGGTCTTTCAAGAACATAGAAAATCTTTTCTTGTCGTAAGACAATTTTAAGATTTCTAAACTTGTCATTGTAGTTGTCCCCTTTGAGCTTATGGTCATCAAGGATGGAACGAAGTGATACTCTGTTTGTCATTTGAATGTTTGTGAAATATTTTAACCCACCTGTTAAGAGAGAATGTTAAAATTAGGAATATGTTTTTAATTAACGTTTCATAATAATATGGCTTTTAATATTATGAATTTGCTCACACTCAATTGTTTTAAAATTTTAATCAAATCGCATCAACCCCAATATGATGGATTTCTTGTGGGCAAGGATCCCATTATCATCATTTCATAACTCCGACTAGGGCTGGTCATTATAAAATACGATAATTAGGTAGGTTTCCAACCGATTTATGATATAAATCACAATTCCTTGATCATTGGGTTGGGCAATCAAACATGCCATAGCTTATGCTAGTCCTTGTGGACACCCAATCTTTACCACTAAGTTATATGACCACGCCTAAGGGTCGCTGCATCTTATGACTCAGAAAAGTCAATGGGGTCTATACTTTACAATGGGAGGCAAATTTTAGACTTTATAATTTTAGCAAGTTTAAGTGATTAACTGTCAAATGGATTCCTCAATTGAAAATTCCCCAGAGGGAGGGTGGAGCGAACTCTCTTAAATACCCTTACCTCTTAGGCTCTTATCGTCTTGGTGACAGGAATAAATAATAGATCCTCCAAATTAGTCCAACACTTTAAATATGCTTTGGTAAGCTTTGAGTAAATGATTATCTAGATGTCTTCACAACTTTTCCTTTTGGCTATAAAAGGTAGTGAGTGAATGAAGACACCAAATTATTATCTAACTCTAATAATACCTTTGGTTAAATTAACTTTAGTTTGGAAAGTTTTATTAACGCCTTGGTCTTACCCCACTTGTATCTTTTATAATGTCTTTTATTATAAACAAGTGATTTATATTTATTATCCTTAAAGGTAAAAAATCTCTAAGTTCATCACGGAATAATTACTTAGCTAAGGGATAAGCAATACACTCTATATTTCTTAGAAAGCCTCTAGATGCTTGCACCCTAAAATAATCATGCCAATTCTAATCATACATAGAATCATCAAGCATATGAGTTTTAATATGTTGGAATTATTTTAGGCATTAAATAACTTTGATTAATATTTAATTATGATATTGCATTTTATTTTATTCAAATAAATTTACTATTCACATTTTTCTGCAGACGCGTGAACTTTAAATGTAATTTTACAATTCAAATCTTAACCAAATCATGTAAAACTTGTGCCTAAAATTAAGTTCAGGGTGTTAGCTTTCCAACGAGCTTTTAAACACCATATTTCGAGTTCAAATGAGTGAGAACTAATAAAATAAAAAACAGAGTGCTGACACCACTGTTGGGAAGCGGCCGCGAGTGCGCAGTGAAAAAATAAAAATTAATATGCCGCTTTCCCTTTGTCCAAGACCCATTTGTTTTGATTATTCTACAAGCCTAGGCATGTTACTATATATTCTAATATAAAACACATAAAACATGCAAAGAACATAAACCTTAACATGTTAACTATCATAAAAACTCTAATTAAAATAAAGAAAGAAAAAAACTTACTTGAACCGTAGACTCCTCCAGTCCTCACTCCAATCTACAAGCTTTTCTCGAACTCAGTAAGCTCTTCCACGTTCCAAAGAGCCACCCAAGTGTGTGGCATCCAAAGATGCACACACCAAAGCCAAAACTCAACGGCGAGACTACGCCTTGAGTGCACGGGTATTTTGCCCTTGGTGCTAGCCTAGGCAAATACCTCAAAACTTTTAACTCGAGGTTCCTTTAGTCAATTAGACTTAAGGATACTCAAAATCAGTGGCTTACTCTTAAAACTTTAGAGTTGCTCACTTATATAAACCCAAGATTTGAAAGGTTTAGTGTAAAAATTTGTGAAGAATTCTTTGGGTTTATATAGTGCTCCAAAGAGAACAAAATTAATTAAGAATCCAATGTGGGATAAAAGCCAATTTAATCTTAGCCATTGGATCTTAATTTAGTGGTTTAATGAGATTATAAAACCCTAATAAGAGTTTGGGCCGAATTGGAATTCAAAACAAATAACAAATTTTTTTTACTATTCATGCATACTATTCACGCATTACTATTCATGTGAATAGTAATTTTCTTATATCTATTATTCCAATTCCCAAGTGCCCCTATCATCATTCACCAATCTCTAAGCCACTATGGAACCTCATAAATGATATGTTCAATAATTAAACACATTGAACCATTTAGGAACAATTCCCACAGCAATCATATATTCTGTTAAATATCTACTGTGCACAGTTAACCATTGATTTCGACTTTGTTGTGTGTGACCTTTTGGGTTCCCCTCAAGTTGGACATGAAATGAATCATGATAATTTAATCGAACATAAATTATCCTCAGAACAGATGGTCGTTCGATTTCAATGACCAAGGTTGACATCTAGTAACATGCCAAGGCCCCCAAATGAGAAGGAAATATATATATATACCCATTCTGTATGCAATTTACATATGATACGGTCCCTCGCTCTCACTGTATCCCCACCTATTAACCTAGGGTACGAAAAGTGTCTACCCATATGGTCAAAGGTATGTTGTTGATAGTGTCATGAATCGTGCTAACCCAAGAATCTCACATGATTCTTCCACTGTGGCCACAGTCTCAAGCACTGATCAAACATATCAACTCACGAACTGGAATACTACTCTTATAAGAAAATATTATCCGAGAGAGTGGCGATTCTCTTTTGTATCTTTACAAACTTCATGTGTTTCAACAAATGACCCAATCATACCCTTATGACCGGATATTTTGAACCGGGAAATGAGAATGTCAAAGTTATTTGATCCACACATAAGATTGTAAAGACCTCAAGTCTAAGGACTAGTCATATAATCGATACATGAAAGTTCTCACAGACACATGGGATAAACACTCCATATGAAAACTTTCGACGGTCAGTTCAATGGACACGAGCAACTCATGCATCCATGTGATACACCATGCGGACGGATCTCCGCTAGTACCCTATGAGATCGGCTACCCCACTTAAGGGCGGATCATATCATCATGCTAGTCTCTCCGCTTTGTTAACGCCCAGATTATTCATAAAACTATGACTAGGAACATTTAAGAGTAATGATTCTCATAAGGCGTGAAATCCATCGTCTTATTACTCCAAGAGCTTTATTATAGTGTTGATGATTCATATAAGTTATGTAAGCCACGTATAATAAAGATTGCCATTTTATTAATTAATGAAAATATTACAAATACATGTACATATAGCTCATCCACAAGTTGGGTATAGGGCATATCCCTAACATGGACTCCATCTCTAGGTTCATGGCTTTGAGCCATTCCATTTTGTCAGAATCATCCATTGCACTACGATAGGTCAATGGATCATCTATATCATCGCTTGATGCGACAACTTATGCCTCTCCAACCTCAAGGTTGTGATCAGGTTGTTTTACAACCCTCCCACTGTGTCTAGGTGGTAGATCATTCTGACTAACTTGCATCTGAAACTCAGATTTCGAAGGTGCTATGTATTTGTCAACTGTCGTTGATGATGGTATGCTGATCGAACCAGCAACTAACTCCTCGAGTAACACATTACTTCGAGGCTTGAACTCCATCATATAGTCCTCATCTAGAAACGTAGCATTTGTCGATACAAACATTTTTTTATCATCAGGACTGTAGAAAATCCACCCATATTCTCCTTAGGATAGCCTACGAATAGGCACACCTGAGAACATAGCTCCAACTTTGTAGTCTTATTCTTCAGCACATGTGCTGGACACCCCCATATGCAGAAATGTCGTAAACTAGTTTTAAGACTATTCCACAACTCTAAGAGAGTCTTAGGAACAGACTTAGATGGAACTACATTAAGGATATGCATTGCAGTTTGCAGTGCATATTTCCCAGAACGAACTAGATAGTGAGCTATAACTAAACATAGATATCATCATGTCTAGTAGGGTCTGATTTATCCTCTCTGCAACACCATTTTGATGTGGTGTTCCAGGTGCTGTGAGCTGGGATACTATCCCATGCTCAACTATGAATTCCTCGAAATCTCTGTCAAGGTATTCTCCTCCACGATTTGATGGTAGAGTTTTGATTGTTTTACCCAACTGGTTCTCAACCTCAGCACGATACTTTTTGAACTTTTCAAAAGTATCTGACTTGTGCTGTATTAGGTAAACATACCCATATATGGAATAATCGTCAATAAATATGATGAAGTATTCATAACCACCTCGGGATCTTACATTCATCGGTCCGTAAATGTCCAAATGTATTAGCTCAAGTGGTTGATTGGCTCTTATACCTTTTCCAGTAAAAAAAACTCTTGGTCATTTTTCCTTCTAAACATGATTCACAGACTGGTAAAATTCCGAGCTTTAACTGGTTTAAGGCTCCGTTCTTTATCAATATTTCTATCCGGTCAAGGTTGATATGACCAACTCTAAGATGCCATATATATGTGTCATCGTGAGAAATCTTTTTCCGTTTAGTTTTAGGTTTCTCAACCTTAAACATTTTAGTGTTGCGTAGTGACCTATGTGTTAACGGTATTAACACACAAGTTATTTTCTGAGTTTCCTGTGCATATGGTTAATCCATTTCTACCAATAATAACTAAATTGCTATTAAAAGAAACTAGATAACCATCATCCAAAAGTTTAGAAACAGAAATCAAATTCCTGCGAAAACCAGGAATAAATAACACATTGTTCAAATTTAAATAACTATTATTTGTAAAATTGAAATTAGAAACTCCCACTGCTCTTGCTGAAACGACATCCTCTGTCCCGACCCTCATGGTGTAGTCACCTTCAGCAAAGCCCCTCCATGAGTCAAGTAGCTGTAAAGAAAACAACACATAGTTAGTGGCTCCAGAGTCAACAATCCAGACGGATTTATCATCCTACACAAATAGAGATTCGATAACGAGTAAATCATATTTACCTGTATCCTTTTTCTCCTTCAGCTCAACAAGGTATTTAGGACAATTCCTTTTCCAATGCCCGTTCGTGTTGCAATGGAAACATTTCCCTTGGGCTTGGCATCCTTGTAGCCTTTCTTGTTCTTCTTCTTCATTGGCTTAGCCTTAGCCTTCCCAGTGCTATTCTTCTTCATCTTTACAGATTTAGAAAACTCGGCAACATTTGCCTCAACACTGGACTTACGAGGATCCACAAGCATTGACTCGTAATGGGTGAGCTCATTAAGCAGCTGGGTCAAAGTAAAAGTTAACTTGTTCATACATAGTTGCTTTTAAACTGGAGGAAACTCTTCGGAAGAGTTTCCATAATCATGGTCACCTGGCTACGCTCATCAACACGAGCTCCATGGGTTTCAATAGTGTTGCGATAGGTCATCAGGTCATCATCCGCAAGACGTGCTCTCGGATTGATGTCACATCTTTCATCCTAGCAGTCATCGCTGAGACTATGGCCTCATGACATTGACACTCCAAATGCTACCCGAACAGGCCCCGTAATAACTCCATCATCTGAGATGCTGAAGCCATAGGTTCATGTTTTGCAGCAAGAACCTCAGACATCCCTGCTAGCAAGTAGCAGCGAGCTTTCTCATTAGCTGCGACCTATTTCTGGTAGGTATCACGTACAGCTTGGCCAGTATTTCTGGCCGGCTCGGGAGGACACTTCTCCGTTAGGATAAAATTTAGGTCTTCGTAGACTAGGATATCGTTCATGTTACTTTTCCACTTAACATAATTTTTCTCCCGTTAATTTATCGTTCGAGAGTATGGAAATAACTGGAGAAACCATGGCTGAAAATAAAATCAACATGCATTTACCATTCATTCATCGCATATTAAAATCATCAAACAATTTTGGCATTAAATTGAACATGATGCATGAACCATGAATAACGAATTACAAACCTAAGAGAAATATTATGCTGTGGAAATCTATCATCCCACAAGTAAGTGCGCCGCCGTAGGGTAGGTCAAGTACTTGAATGATAGATCTAGACAATCTTAGTTCATTAATATATGCGGGAATAACTCTTATTCCTATGTTAAAAAACTACAGTTTGATTCGATCAAGGAATTTTATTAACGGTTAATTATTCCTTTGTGAGTGTGACCCGCCGTTTCTGGATTCTTGGACTTAACGAGTGAAGTGCCGCCATAGGGTAGGTCAGTTCACAAGATACATCTAGAATCTCTATCCTCTCAGAATCCAAACTTGATATTGACCCAAAAAGGACACCATCTTTAGGGGGACGAAAGCAAAGCCGTCTCGAGGCGCCTTTTGAATCTTACGTTTTCAGACTAACAACGGAGATCGCGGAATATACTGTCGTATATCCCTCTCTCACTCACTATTTTAAAATTAAGGTTTCTATTTATAAAATATCTGATATTTAAATTTAACTAGTGTGAATAAAATTATGGCGGCTAAATCATAACTCTTATTTACACTAGTACACTATTAGTGACCTAACAAATTTAACTCTTAAAATTTGTATCACTAATTTTCATTAGTCTCTACTAATTTTATTACTCAATTAAACTAATTTAATTAGAGTGGTATTAGTGACCTATTATATTTAACCTTTTAAAATACTAGAACACTAATTGGTTTAAAATTTTAGAATCCTAAAATAGTCAAGATTTGTATTAAACTATATAATTAATCTTAGTGCATTATAAAATCCAATGGTACGTGGAATGTATCCCGAGTGCAGACCATATTACCGTCCATTTGGATTCAGCTATGAAATTTATGTCCGGGTTTCCATCCTATATACCAATGGAATTTATTATGCACTAATTAAGCCCAATATATTAGAATTCAAATTTTAATCCTAAAACAAATTAATTGTTTTTCCATGCATATCATATTCAATTTAAACATTTTAAATCACATAAAATCATATTTCATGTCTATATTGATAATGCATCTAAAACATGTTATGACATGTTAAATGCAAGAGTAGGCACCCTAAGCTACATGACATGTTATTCAAACAATTCAAATTAAACATACATATAACATAAAAAAAAATATTTTGCGTTGACCGGACTCTTATTTTTCCAATACTAATCTAATCAGTACAAAAAATACATAAGGCATTCCTTGGTCTTCAAATCACGCTCCAAGGTGGTGTTGGCTACTTTTGCGACTTCGGTGCTCCAAAATTACAACAACTGAAAATTTACATTGGAAAATAAAATTACAACAATTGTAAACAATGGACTTATGGCCTTATATCCCAAAAACAAAACCAACATTAAAATAAGAGTCGAAAAAATTTACGACCAATGCAAAATCGATTCATCACATGAAAAACAATAACCATTCATCATATGAATATTATTTTCTGCCTACTCATCTAAACAAGCAAATCAATATTTATAACTCATATAAACATATTAAAATAGTAAGTTTAAATAGAAAAAGAAAAGGGTTAAGAACACTTTTAAACCTTGCTCTCGATTTCAATTTAGGAAACGCTTCATTGCGCAACGGAAATGGTTTAGGCACGCGGATCAGAATTGAAAACATTTTCTGCCCTTCCCTTGAACTGGACGAATGCTACTGGCACCACCACTGAAATTTTGCTTCAGTTTTAGACAATTCCAGCCCCGAAATAGTCCCGGAATAGTCCCCGAAACAATCACGGAACAGTCCTCAAACAGCCCCGAACAGCAAGACAAAACTGGACTGTTTTGGACTCGATTCGTGCTAAACGCACTACAGAAGAAACGCCCCTGAAATGCACGGACAATGGCTGTATTTTGGTTCTGATTTTTCACTGAAAACAGCCCCAACACAGCCCAAAACACAACAAAATATTCCCAAAAAACTAGATTTTAAACGAAACCAAACCGAGTTTAGTTTCACCAAGTTAGTAATGGGCGGCAATAAGAAAAAAATAATGCTCTTGCCGCTTACGTGACCACAAGAAAAAGATTAAGATTAAGATTTGTTCGACACCACAAAATCTTCCGAAAAATATATCGTTACCCATGGAAATTGTGTGGGCAAGAAAAAGACTCAATAAATAATCCTAATAAACTATTTAAGAGATAAAGTCACATTGTGTTTCGATTTAATTTTCTTCATTCTTGTTATGTTTTCTCAACTTTTGAGGAGAATAAGGAATAAGAAGGAAAAGTGGCTAGGGTCAAGAATGAATTCTTTCAAAAAGAAAATCATCCAATTATTTCTTTATATTAATTAGGGTTTTGTAATTTCAAAAAAAACAAAAAACCTTCCCCTTTTACCCGTTGAATGTTGGTTTCTATAATTAGTCCCAAAGAAAGATTAAGCCATAGAAATACAAATAACATACATGCAAAGCTTGAAGGATGGCGGAAACATACTTACAAAGCTTTGTGACGAAAATGGTGAAGAGGATCCTTGAGCCTCCAAGGTGGGTGATATGCGGCCAAGAACAAGAATGATAGAAGTTGCAAATCTTTGGGCTGTTTTCGGCCAAGAACTTCAGTGTGAGAAGCCTCAAATCTTCTAGTATTCCAAGCTCCAAATGCGTTTCCCTATCACCTCCTTTGATCCCTTGTTGTGCTAGCAAAAATGAGAGAAAACAAGTTTCTGCCATGGATGAAGCTCACGACCTTCGTGAGGTGAGAAGAAGAAGGAGAGGAGAGGATGATGTATCTTTATTTTTGTTCTCAAAAGGTTCTAAAACCGTGAGTCACAAAATGAAAAAATAAAAGAATTGATATCAAATACCAAAAATCAATTTTTTAATCAAAAACCCTTCAAAAACCGTGAAAGGTTTTCCCTCCAAAATGAAACCCATCATTTGCCATCATTACCACACTTTGAGAATAGAGATAATGTATCATCCCTTAAAGGTGACTAGATACATCCATCATCTATTCGTCAATCAAGTAATGAGATATCGCGATGCGATTTGCGGATACCACTCGATTCAAAATACGAATGTGTCCGCAAACACTTTCGGGCTCGGTTTCGCTAATTCCGAATTAACGAATTTCCGTCGCGACGTGAATTAAATAATTACGCCTTGCGGAATTACTATTCAGTTCGCTAATGAATTAATTCTAAATTAATTCGTTTGCCCGAATTAAAATCCGATTTTAATTCCGCGTCGAAATCTAATTTCGTTTAATAATATATCGAATATATTATTTTACCGATTAATTCCAAATTAATCGATCTCTCTCTCTCTCCTAATAAGGCATTTTATCCAAGATAAAGTTTCTCCGTAATTAATCCAAGATTAATAAAGTTCGAATCAAACATCATAGGTGAATCTTCAGGAAGCGACCCAAGAGATCTCCGGATATGTTGGCAGTAAATACGGTCGTTGGATAATCCAAACACGTACGTACCTCGTACTACATTTTACCGATTTACAAGACAAGGTTGGCTTCTAGCAAAGCGCCATGCCTACCCAATTCTCCAGAAATATTCTTACTGGAATATTAGATCTATATCAAGCGTAGTATACCGTAGTATTGCGTATATCGATCCAGTATCGGACGATCACATGTTAGGCCTGGGGCTGGAAATGTGTCTGCCCCGTACGAAACATATATCGGATATCAAACAACTAGTCTCTTTAAATCGGACAATCCTGACCTGGTCATATTGTCCCGACGGTTGCAACCTTTTATAGAGTACTAGTTCTGTATCCTGCGTGATCATCATCTCCATATGTCTGAAGTGATACTTCCATCTTGACATCACATCCAGTACACTACGATTCTCGATAAACCCAGAAGAGGCGTACACAGAACCGGTTAAAGCCCTGAACCACCAAAACCAAAGTTTACCGATTGTCGCAAGTACTAGCGATGCAAGTCTCAGGTTAAGACCATATACACCTACCCTGATGCGGCCTCCCATAGACACGCAGACATACTACCAATGGGATTCCGCGGGGTCTATCCAGAGCGAAGCTGTTTTCCGTACATCGGTAAAACACAACCTCCTATCGCACTTGCATAAGTATCCAATACTTAAATATATGAGAACTATGCCGTTGTGCCATCACAACTCGCACAAGTGCAATACTAGTCTATTCCGCATTATCGATGTCCGATCTCGATAATACTCCGACTAGGGATATTTAATGATTAAACCTTTTATATTGATACTGTCTCATATCATCTCAATACGGAACTAATCATACGGACTTTTGCCATTAATATATCAAAGTAAATAATTTTACAAAACGGCAAAAGGCAATTTCATTATCACATAGTTAATTTTGTACAATAATACAATATCATTTACAAAACAGTGACGCTATGGGTCATAATGTCTAACAATCTCCCACTTGGCCTATAGCCAGTCACTCAAGCATCTAATACCTGAACTATTGATATGTCGTTCAAACACTTGCTGA
This sequence comes from Zanthoxylum bungeanum, assembly GCA_019454045.1. Classification (NCBI taxonomy): domain Eukaryota; kingdom Viridiplantae; phylum Streptophyta; class Magnoliopsida; order Sapindales; family Rutaceae; genus Zanthoxylum; species Zanthoxylum bungeanum. The sequence goes on along the minus strand of SKCR01006163.1, from coordinate 9,216 downwards.
AGAACAGCCTTCGTCAGCGGATCTGCAATGTTGTCATCTGATGCGACCTTCTCGACCTTTACATCGCCACGATGTATAATCTCCCGAATCAGATGGTAACGCCGAAGAACATGCTTGGATCGTTGATGAGACCTTGGTTCCTTAGCTTGTGCTATAGCCCCGTTATTGTCACAATACAATGGCACGGGCTCAGCAGCTAACGGAACTACTCCTAATCCAATTAGGAATTTTCGGATCCAAACTGCCTCCTTTGCTGCTTCTGATGCAGCAGCAATATACTCCGCTTCTGTTGTTGAATCGGCAACAGTATCTTGCTTGGAAGATTTCCAGCTCACTGCTCCGTTATTCAAACAAAAAATGTACCCGGATTGCGACTTGAAGTCGTCCTTGTCGGTTTGGAAACTTGCATCGGTGTACCCAGACACCTCAAGTTTCTCCCCTCCATATATTAAGAAAACATCCTTAGTTCGTCTAAGATACTTAAGGATATTCTTAACAGCCATCCAGTGACCTTCACCTGGATCGGCCTGATAGCGACTGCACATGCTCAAAGCATATGACACATCAGGTCGCGTACATATCATGGCATACATGATCGATCCGACTGCCGAGGCGAACGGTATCCGACTCATGTTATCTCTCTCTTCTTTAGTCTTAGGACGCATGTCCTTAGACAGAAGGATACCACGTGACATTGGCATCAATCCCTTCTTGGATTGATCCATGTTGAATCGCTTCAACACTTTGTCAATATATGTACTCTGGGAGAGTCCAAGCAGCTTTCTAGATCTATCTCGGTAGATCTTTATTCCCAGAATAAAGGCTGCTTCTCCCAGATCTTTCATGGAGAATTTTAATGAAAGCCAAGCTTTCACCGACGTTAGCATGGGAATGTCATTGCCTATTAGCAACACGTCGTCGACATAAAGGACAATAAAAGTCAGTGCTCTCCCACTAACCTTCTTGTATACACAAGGGTCATCATCGTTTTGAACGAAATCATATTCTTTTATGATCTCATCAAAACGCTGATTCCATGACCGTGATGCTTGCTTCAATCCATAAATGGATCGATTTAACTTACAAACCTTGTTTGCAAGTCTAGGTACGATAAAACCGTCAGGTTGTTGCATATAAACATCCTCCAAAAGGTTTCCGTTAAGGAAAGCGGTTTTAACGTCCATCTGCCATATCTCGTAATCGAAATATGCAGCTATTGCAAGCATTATCCGAATGGATTTAATCATGGCAACGGGTGAGAAAGTTTCGTCATAATCAATACCATATTGTTGACGATACCCTTTGCTACAAGCCTAGCTTTGTACGTTTGTACGTTGCCATCCATGTCGGTCTTCTTCTTGAAGATCCATCTGCATCCAATAGGCTTTACGCCTTCTGGTGCATCAACCAGTGTCCAAACTTGGTTGGCATACATGGAATCCATCTCGGACTTCATGGCATCTTGCCATAAAGCGGAATCAATATTCTGTATTGCTTCCTCATACGTAGTCGGTTCATTATCCTCAATAAGATTAATATCTACATGAGGCGAGATCAGGAACCCATACCTCTCAGGTACTTCCTGACTCTCTCCGACCTACGCGGTCCTTGTGTATCTGAAGATTGTGGTACAGACTCATCCTGGATGGTCTGTTTATGTTCCGTCATTGATTCATTGCCAGGAACAGTATCACTACGATTTTCATCGAGCTCCACTTTCCTCCCACTTACCACTGCATCTAGGAATTCCTTCTCAAGGAAAAATGCATGTAGAGCAACAAATACTTTGTTCTCTTGTGGGTGATAGAAGTAATATCCTTTGGTTTCCTTAGGATATCCCACGAAAAGGCATTTATCTGATTTGGGTTCTAGTTTGGTACCTTCCAAACGTTTAACATATGCCCAGCATCCCCAAATCTTCAGGAAAGAGAAACCTGGTTTCCTCCCTGTCCATATCTCATATGGAGTCTGTTCAACAGACTTTGACGGAACCTTATTCAAAATAAGTACTGCACTGTTTAAAGCGTATCCCCAGAAGGATATAGGTAGCTCAGTGCGACTCATCATCGACCTTACCATGTCTAACAAGGTACGGTTTCTCCGTTCAGAGACACCGTTTAATTGCGGTGTTCCAGGAGGAGTCCACTGTGAAAGAATACCATTTTCTTTCAAGTAATCTTGAAACTCATAACTTAAGTATTCGCCACCACGGTCCGACCGCAATGTCTTAATACTCTTGCCTGTTTGTTTTTCTACTTCGTGTCGAAACTCTTTGAATTTCTCAAAAGTTTCCGACTTGTGTCTCATTAGATACACATAACCATAACGAGATGCATCATCCGTAAAGGTTACGAAGTAATGATATCCACCTCTAGCCTGGCTAGACATGGGCCCACATACGTCACTATGAACGAGGGCTAACAGTTCTGTGGCACGTTCACCTTTACCACTAAAAGGTGATTTAGGCATTTTGCCTAAAAGACAAGATTCGCAGACATCATATGAATTAAGATCAAATCCGTCCAAGTACCCACTCTTTGAAAGTGTGGATATGCGAGTCTTGTTAATGTGTCCTAGACGACAATGCCACATGTAAGCTTCATCTTTTTTAGATTACTCCTTTTGAGCCTTTTGTTTGTTATTTTATGTTTAGGAGATTCATTTATATTCAAAATATAAAGGCCATTATTTGCAACAGCAGTGCAAATTTCTGCATCATTTTTATATAAATAACACCCAGTGTTTCTAAATACAAAAGTGTACCCATGCTGGGTTAACAAAGATACAGATATAATATTCCTAGTCAAACTAGGTATATAATAACAGTTCAAAAGTTTAAGCATATGCCCCGAGGGCAATTCCAAAACAAAAGTCCCTACAGCCAAAACAGCAACTGGAGTTCCGTTTCCGACTCGTAGGTCAATCTCCCCTGAAGCCAGCATCCTGCTATCCTGCAGATCCTGCAAATCAGTACAAATATGAGCAGCACAACCAGAATCAAAAATCCAATTTTTAAAACTAGAAGTAGTCATATTTATCTCAATAACAAACATACCAGAGGCTAGTGCCTTGCCTGCCTTGATATCCTCCTTGTGTCCCTTCCCCATTCGGCAGTCACGTTTCCAGTGACCCTTCTTGCCGCAGTTGAGGCAGACATCTTGAGACTTGTCCCTTGGCTTCCCAGAAGCTTTTGTCAACTTGCCTTTACCCTTTTTCTTATGTTTCTTCTTCCTCACCCCTCCAGTAGCTTTGGGCCCAGCCTTTGGCCTCTGAGAGGTCGATGTAAAGTGCGCCTCGCGCTTGCCCCCTTTTTGGAGTTCTTTTTCAGACTCCTTCAAAATGGATAACAGCTCTCCAAGAGTGTCATCGTATCCATCAACTTATAGTTGATTATGATTTGTTCCAAGTATCAGGAAGTGACTGTAAGATCAAATCTATGGTCAGCTCAGCCTCCAAGACTATTCCCATATTGGCCAACTCATCAATATCGGCGATCATTTGAGCCCCGTGGGCCTCAACTGATGCGCCTTCAGTCATTCGGGCGCGGAAGAGTTTCTTCACCAACTCATATCTCTCCATCCGCTTATTGGAGCGGTGGAGATCTCGCAGTCTAGCCATCATATTATAAGGATCCAAGTCCCTATTTTGGCGACGAAAGTGCTGAGTCATCGAAGCTAACATAATAGCCTGAGCTGTGTCACAATCACTGCTGTGAGTTTTCCATAACTCCAGCTCAAGTGGGTCAGTGGGCTTAGGCGGGAGAGGTGTTTGTATAGTGTACAGCATCCTCTCAGCCCCAAGGACTATCCTCAGGTTCATTTCCCAATTAGCGAAGTTTGTCCCTTAAAGACATTGTCTCCCATGATGATGTCTCGGACATTTACCTTGCTAGCCATCTCAACTACGATAGTCCAACTATCTAGTTAACGATAAAATGGGTACAGTCAAACTGTTACAAGAAAAAATAACAATGAATTAGTCCAACTAATTTTAATTATTTAACGAAATAATTTTGAAAGACGCGTAAGGCTAAGTATCTGAATGAATGAAATTGCAATTCAATACTAGCCTCCCACTATTTTTATCAAGTCTCTAACCCTCTGTTGAGAACTCGGGAAATCCTATTTCCTAGTGGGCTAGGATCCCGTTAAATAACACACAATCTTGACTTTGGCCAACAAATTGTATGCTATTTAACTAGGTAGATCTCAAAGATCAATTGGATCCAATCCAATTCCTAGATCCGGTTAGGTGGACATCCAAGTCCAAAACATATGTATATATACTTATGCCAATGTATCTAATACATTTTCTTAACCATATCCTCCGAACCATCTAGGCCTTGGCTTTGGCACAACAAACCTAATGATTCCGGTTAAGCGGGACCCATTGACAAGGAAAGTTTCGTAATCAATGTCATTGGACAAGAAGCGATCTTGACTTTGGCCAACAAATCACAACTTGGACAAGACACCGATGTGGAACAAAACTCTCATGATTCAAGTACATCCTCAATTGACAAAGGTCTTGACTTTGGCCAACAAACCAATGTCAATTTTGGATCTTGAACAAGAATCATTCAATGGAAGGATAATTGCTTAATATAAATTGAGGGATTTATGCGTAATTGGCAACCAATTTATTATCTTTGTTAGGTCTCATCATCATACACCCTTAAGCATGCTTCTAAAACATCATAAAGTGCATAAAATAAATTAATAGTGATATACGGATGGATATGTAAAACAATTTGTTCCTAGAACAAATCACTCCCTTTCCACTCCCCGCTAGTAATATTCTACTTCTACCCAATTACATAATACAATAAGAGAAACCTCATATACATTGAGGGGAATTAGGTGAGAAGAGAATACAAAGAGATAAAAGAGATAAGGCTGGACACGCAGGTCCAATTTATAAATTCTAAATTTACAATAATTTCTAAAATTACCCTTTCCCTTCTAATATCCATCCGCTATACACTATTCATTCATCACATACATGTATATTCATTCAAGACATGCTATACAACCAATCTAATCCAATTAATTAGTCTTTGTTTAAGTGATCATCCAATGTTCAATCAACGGTTTGATTTTGCGCGAGTCCAACTCGTTTGAGAATAAGTACATAAGGTACGAATTCATGAATTATATCGAACTACCCGTTAAATCCAATTTAAGTCGCATTCAATATTAATTCAATTTATTTAATTCCAAATTAAATGATTACACTTTTAATGTGCTTTTAAAGATTAGATTCTAAATCTTATCAAATTGGGTCTCCAAGCCCAACTAACATCCAATGTGTGTTTAATTAAAGTCCGATGGGCTTTCAATTGATTTATAAAGGCTTGGGCTTTGGTCAATGTGGGTCAAACCCAATTACCAAGCCCAAATAAGGAATCACCCTTAAGTGCCATAAAATCAATTTCAAGCCCATAAGGCCCAATTAAACATAAAAGTCCATTAATTAAATTTTAATATTCCAAATTTAAAATTCAATTAATTAAAGTGTAATTGCATGATTAATTCATTAAACCAAATATTTCAAAAACACCAATTTAATTCATTAATCATCAATTGTTCAAAACACTTGTCTAACATTTATTTGAACAAAAAACAAGTCCTTAAACATGTCATGTTGTATTCGGCCAAGAGAGATTTTTGCGGTTCGATTTGTTTTTCAATCCAATTGAATCACTAATCTATTATACGTATTGATTTTAAGTCATCTAATGAACTTGAAAGCAAAAATTCAATAAAGTGAAAAGACCTCCATTTTCGGTCAAGCATCAATTTTAGGGAAAAAATCATCCAATGCATTTTTCTCAAAATTGATCATGTATTACATCAAATATTATACATTTAATCATGCTTAAGTTATCTAATAAACTTGTGCATGAAAAATTCCAAATCAATAAAATGACCTACACATTCGGCCAAGGCATCAATTTTGGGGAAAAAATATCCAATACATTTTCTCAAAATTGATTATGTTATACATCAAAAATAACAAAACATTAAGCATACTTTAGCATCCAATTTACAAGAACTGCTTCAATCAATTTTCCCCAAATTAACCTAATGATTTCATGCTTAAACATGGGCTCAATGATTACCATTGTTGGTTTTCTATAATTAGTCCCAAAGAAAGATTAAGCCATAGAAATAAAAAATAAAATATAACATACATGCAAAGCTGAAGGATGGCGGAACGGAAAACATACTTACAAAGCTTTGTGACGAAAATGGTGAAGAGGATCCTTGAGCCTCCAAGGTGGGTGATATGCGGCCAAGAACAAGAATGATAGAAGTTGCAAATCTTGGGGCTGTTTTCGGCCAAGAACTTCAGTGTGAGAAGCCTCAAATCTTCTAGTATTCCAAGCTCCAAATGCGTTTCCCTATCACCTCCTTTGATCCCTTGTTGTGCTAGCAAAAATGGAGAAAACAAGTTTCTGCCATGGATGAAGCTCACGACCTTCGTGAGGAAGAAGGAGAGGAGAGGATGATGTATCTTTTATTTTTGTTCTCAAAAGGTTTCTAAAACCGTGAGTCACAAAAAGAAAAAATAAAAGAATTGATATCAAATACCAAAAATCAATTTTTTAATCAAAAACCCTTCAAAAACCGTGAAAGGTTTTCCATCCAAAATGAAACCCATCATTTGCCATCATTACCACACTTTGAGAATAGAGATAATGTATCATCCCTTAAAGGTGACTAGATACATCCATCATCTATTTGTATCAAGTAATGAGATATCGCGATGCGATTTGCGGATACCACTCGATTCAAAATACGAATGTGTCCGCAAACACTTTCGGGCTCGGTTTCGCTAATTCCGAATTAACGAATGTCCGTCGCGACGTGAATTAAATAATTACGCCTTGCGGAATTACTATTCAGTTCGCTAATGAATTAATTCTAAATTAATTCGTTTGCCCGAATTAAAATCTGATTTTAATTCCGCGTCGAAATCTAATTTCGTTTAATAATATATCGAATATATTATTTTACCGATTAATTCCAAATTAATCGATCTCTCTCTCTCTCCTAATAAGGCATTTTATCCAAGATAAAGTTTCTCCGTAATTAATCCAAGATTAATAAAGTTCGAATCAAACATCATAGGTGAATCTTCAGGAAGCGACCCAAGAGATCTCCGGATATGTTGGCAGTAAATACGGTCGTTGGATAATCCAAACACGTACGTACCTCGTACTACGTTTTTATCGATTTACAAGACAAGGTTGGCTTCTAGCAAAGCGCCATGCCTACCCAATTCTCCAGAAATATTCTTACTGGAATATTAGATCTATATCAAGCGTAGTATACCGTAGTATTGCGTATATCGATCCAGTATCGGACGATCACATGTTAGGCCTGGGGCTGGAAATGTGTCTGCCCCGTACGAAACATATATCGGATATCAAACAACTAGTCTCTTTAAATCGGACAATCCTGACCTGGTCATATTGTCCCGACGGTTGCAACCTTTTATAGAGTACTAGTTCTGTATCCTGCGTGATCATCATCTCCATATGTCTGAAGTGATACTTCCATCTTGACATCACATCTAGTACACTACGATTCTCGATAAACCCAGAAGAGGCGTACACAGAACCGGTTAAAGCCCTGAACCACCAAAACCAAAGTTTACCGATTGTCGCAAGTACTAGCGATGCAAGTCTCAGGTTAAGACCATATACACCTACCCTGATGCGGCCTCCCATAGACACGCAGACATACTACCAATGGGATTCCGCGGGGTCTATCCAGAGCGAAGCTGTTTTCCGTACCATCGGTAAAACACAACCTCCTATCGCACTTGCATAAGTATCCAATACTTAAATATATGAGAACTATGCCGTTGTGCCATCACAACTCGCACAAGTGCAATACTAGTCTATTCCGCATTATCGATGTCCGATCTCGACAATACTCCGACTAGGGATATTTAATGATTAAACCTTTTATATTGATACTGTCTCATATCATCTCAATACGGAACTAATCATACGGACTTTTGCCATTAATATATCAAAGTAAATAATTTTACAAAACGGAAAAAGGCAATTTCATTATCACATAGTTAATTTTGTACAATAATACAATATCATTTACAAAACAGTGACACTATGGGTCATAATGTCTAACAGTAATAATCTGCCATGGCATAAGAAAATATGAATTTTTGTAACATCAACATTAACTTTCCAGAATGGAAAGGATGTTACAAAAAAAAATTAATTCTTATTAAAAGATATGTAACTTCCAAATAAAGTCCAAGGTTTCCAAAACCCAAAATTTAGAATTTACACAATTAACCTTTTATTTAATTATATCATATATAATTAAATGCAAAGTGTTTAATTATCATATAATTATAAAAATTGACCATTCTCTGACACGTGTCCCCAACGTGGCTTCACCATTCTCTGACACGTGTCACCAACGTGGCTTCACCATTCTTTGACACGTGTCCACAACATGCATTCGCTGGTCTGGGCGGTGAATTTGCCTATAAAAAGGAGCGTCTGACATTAGAAATTTTCATACTTTCTTTCCTGATTCCTCTGTAATTCTTGGAGAGAGAGTGTCTTGTTTGTTTATTTACTTAAAGCTTTTTGTAATGTCTTTTTCTTTCAATAATAAAAGTACGAATATATTTTATCACAAAATGAGTAGCTAATTTCTTTTCTGCTAGAGTAAGGGTGAAGCTTTTATAATGAGAACATAGATTAAACTCATTTTTATTATAATAAATAAATTGAAATCTAATGATTAAAACTTGATTTAAATCTAGATTAATTATTGAAAATCTTTATACCGCCTTTATGACTGGTTTTATCTGTCTGCCGCCTTTATGGCTGGTTTTATCTTTATACTACCTTTATGGCCGGTTTTATCTTTATATCGCCTTTATGGCTGGTTTTATCTGTCTATTTACTTTATGGCTGGTTTTATCTTTATACCGCCTTTATGGCCGGTTTTATACGATTTTGGCATAATTAAGTACCTTGGTAGGACTTGTTATAGACAAACGGTATCACCGCCTTTATGGCTGGTTTTATGTTTTTGGCATGTTTAGTACCTTGGTAGGACTAAGTATTGACAGAAATGACTACCGCTTTTATGGCTGGTTCTTTTTATTGGCATAATTAATTCCTGTAATAAATTAAGTGGGTAAAAATGACAATTTATAAATTATGAT
>SKCR01006162.1:0-30480 GCA_019454045.1 Zanthoxylum bungeanum | reverse complement strand
TCGATTTACAAGACATGGTTGGCTTCTAGCAAAGCACCATGCCTACCAAATTCTCCAGAAATATTCTTACTGGAATATATAATCTATGTCAGTCGTAGTATACGTAGTATTGCGTATAGCGATCCAGTATCTGATGTCACGTGCAAGGCCTGGGGCTGGAAAGTGTTTGCCCCGTATGAAGCACATATCGGATATCAAGCAACTAGTCTCTTTGAATCGAATAATCATGACCTTTTCATATTATCTCGATGGTTGCAACACTATAGATGACTAATTCTGAATCCCTGCGTGATCATCATCTCCATATATCTGAAGTGATACTTCCATCTTGACATCACATCCAATACACTACGATTCTCAATAAACCTAGAAGAGGCGCACACAGAACCTGTTAAAGCCCTGGACGACCAAAACGAAAGTTTACCGATTGTCGCAAGTACTAGCGATGCAAGTCTCAGGTTAAGACCAAATACACCTACCCTGAAGCGGACTCACATAAACACATATACATACTACCAATGGGATTCCGCGGGGTCTATCCAGAGCGAAGCTGTTTTCCGTACCATCGGTAAAACACAACCTCCTATCGCACTTGTATAAGTATCCAATACTTAAACATATGAGAACTGTGCCGTTATGCCCTCACAAGGCGCACAAGTGCAATACTAGTCTATTCCGCATTATCGATGTCCAGTCTCGATAATACTACGACTAGGGATATTAATGATTAAACCTTATGGATTGATACTGTCTCATATCATCTCAATCCGGAACTAATCATAAGGACTTCTACCATTTCTATATCAAAGTAAATTAATTACAAAATGGTAAAAGGCAATTTCATTACTACATAGTTAATTTAGTACAAAAACACAATGTCTTTTACAAACAATGACGCTATGGGTCATAACTGTCCAACAGGCCCCTGTCCAAGGTGCTAGAGAAATTGAAGAGGCAAGGGCTCTTAAAACCCTTGGAAGCCAAACCATTACCCAATCCCCCACTATCACATTATAACCTAAGCCTTTACTGTCACTTTCACCAACAAAAGGGCCATGACACTGACAATTGCGCCCGACTCCGCCATGAAATCCAAGTCCTGAGAGACTCCAAGAAAATACCTGACCCAGAAATAGAACAGCCTGACACACACAGAAACCCCTTACCCAACTACCATGTCGTACCACCACCAGCCTATATGATCAATTCTGGCCTCCCAGAAAACCTTGTCCTAAAATCCTTTCACCCTCAAGCCTTTTGCCTGGGAATCTGGGATAGTACTAGTGAAGATGAGACTGAGCAGGGGAAAAACTTTTGGCTTGATTTCTCTAGCAGTGATGTGGAAGAAGTAAGGGGAATGACGCGCATCGGTCGTTTTTACAATGATATGGCAGAAAAGGGTAAGGAGGTTTTGACAGATGGTAGAGAAGTGGTTGAGACCGCAGAAAATACTGAGGGAGATATAGTGCTGAGGCAATTGAGGAAGACTAGAGCACAAGTGAGTATCTGGGAATTGTTATGTGCATCTCGGGAGCATAGGCAGGCCATGGTTGAGGCCTTGAGCAAGATTGTGGTACCGGAAGACGCCAACCATGCAATTTTTGTTGGGTCAGTTCAGAAAGAAGCTTTGCAGATATCTTTTTCTGAGGATGAACTCCCGGCAGAGGGGAGAAATCATAATAGGCTTTTATTTATCAGGGCCGAGGTGAGGGGCAAGAGAACTTCATATGTGATGGTGGATGACGGTTCGTCCATCAATGTGTGCCCGCTGAAAATTCTGGCGAGATTGGGTATGAAAGCGACAGACTTTGACCCCTCCAACATGACTATTAAGGCTTATGATGACAGTAAAAGGGGAGTTGATGGTACTTTTGTGGCTATGGTCAAGGTAGGCCCGATTGAAGATGAGGTTGAGTTCACAGTACTGGACATCCCGGCTACTTTTGCCTTATTGTTGGGAAGGCCTTGGTTTCACAAACTTGGGGGCGTGCCTTCCACTTTACATCAGATGATCAAGTTCCCGTATGAGGGAGAAGTTATTATTATCCGGGCTGAGATAGATAATGTCGTGGCCGCCTTGGAGATACAACCTTTCACAAGGTTTCAGGAGTCAGCTACTTTTGAGGAGTGGGTGGATCCTAGGGTGGCTAGGATCATGGGAAAAATGAAGTTTGAGCCGGGTGAAGGTTCAAAATTGCCAGATTTCAGAGGACAGACTACTCGGAAGGGTTTGAGGTACAAATCTGATGAAGAAAAGCCGAAGGTCAAGAAAAAGGGCCTGAAACTGATGAAGTGTTTTGTGAAAGCCTCAGGATATCAAGGGGAGCCTGAACCTGTGGAAGTTAATGGAATTGTGGTACCTGGGTTTGAGATCTTCCAGGATATGTTGGGTAAGAAGCCGATGGTTGAAGAAATTGCGAAGAAAGAAGAAGATAATTGGGAGGAAGAACTGATGAAGTTGGAAAGCCTGACTCTGGGAGAGGACAAAAAGCCTGAGGAAAACCTGGTTGCAGAGGAAGAAGTGTCTATAGATGATGAAGACATTTACCTTCCTGATTTGTTTGAATGTACTTCTGCATTATCCAATAATAAAGACATCTCTTTTGCTTACTTGCCTAGTCATTTCCATTTACTCTGCATGAATCAAGCATATTTGATATCAGTTCAGCCAGAACTACTGCATTTAACTGGGTACACTTGAGAACCCCAAGGAAATTCTGATTGCAAGTGAAGTAACCTCCGAAGAGAGGAGAGAAACTAGAAGAAGTGTTGGTCAGATATGCCAAAGTGTTTGCTTGGTCCTATGAGGACATGCTGGGGTAGACAGAAACATTGCCCAGCACACAATACCAACTTATCCGAATATGAGGCCAGTAAAACAGAAACTCTGAAGGATGAGACCAGAATGGGCTGAGAAAGTCAGAGAGGAAGTTAAGAAAAAGATAAGTGTGGGGTTCCTGGAAGTAGTGAAGTATCCTGAGTGGTTGGCTAATATAGTGCCGGTGCCAAAGAATGACGGGAAGGTCAGAATGTGTGTAGACTACAGAGATCTCAACAAGGCTTGTCCGAAAGATGATTTTCCTCTGCCGCATATAGATGTTCTGGTTGATAGTGCGGCTTTATCTGCTATGTATTCATTTGCAGATGGGTTTTCAGGTTACAATCAGGTTCTCATGGCTGAGGAAGACAAACACAAGACTGCATTTGTTACTTATTGGGGTACTTATTGTTACAAGGTAATGTCGTTTAGGCTTAAGAATGCGGGAGCTACTTATCAACGGATGGCCACTACACTTTTCCATGACTTGATGCACAAAGAGATTGAGGTGTATGTGGATGCCATGATGGTGAAATCAGAGACAATAGTTGGGCATATCGAAGCACTGTAAAGGGTTCAGAGAGTTGACAGATACAACCTGCGGCTAAATCCCATGAAATGTGGTTTGGGGTGACATCGGGGAAATTGCTTGGTCATACAGTGGGAATGGGTGGAATAGAGGTAGATTCTGAGAAAATCAAGGCAATCACAGAAATGCCTGCACCGAAGACAGAAAAAGAAGTCAGAGCATTCTTGGGGAAGATTCAGTACATCAGTCGGTTCATCGCCAAGTTGACATCAGTATGTGAGCCTATCTTCAAACTGTTGAGAAAAGATCAGCCAGTGAGATGGAATGAACAGTGTCAGACAGCCTTCGACAAAATCATAGAGTATTTGGTAAAGCCTCCTGTATTGAAACCTCTGAGATCGGGCAGACCTTTGGTATTATATTTGGCTATAGAATCAGAAGCACTGTGGGCAATGCTGGTACAAGCAGATGAGACAGGGGTAGAACATGCAGTCTATTATCTGAGTAAAAAGATGCTCCCGTATGAGGCTCGGTATCAAGAAGTAGAGAAGATCTGTCTTGCCTTGGTATGGGCTTCCAGAAAGTTACGACATTATTTCCAGTCTTACAAGATCTAGGTAGTGGCAAAGGAAAATCCTCTGAAATATCTTCATTCGGTGCCTTCACTAGTGGGAAAATTGGGCAGATGGTTAGTATTGCTGACAGAGTTCGACATTGAGTATCTCACCTCCAAAGTGATCAAAGGGCGAGCAGTAGCAGAGTTTCTGGCATTGCAACCTGTTGATGGGGATCAGTATAAGTTTGAATTTCCAGATGAAGAGATCCAAGCAATAACAGTTCAGAGATGGAAAATGTATTTTGATGGAGCAGTAAATTACAAGGGAGCCGAAATTGGGATCGTGATAGTGACCTCCGAGGGAGAGACTTTGCCTTTAGCCAAGAGGTTGACATTCAGAGTGACTAATAACATGGCCGAGTATAAAGCATGTGCTTTTGGTTTGACAGCATTGAGAGCCTTGAAGGTCGGGAGTGTGGAAGTCTACGGAGATTCTATGTTGGTAGTCCAGCAGATGCGAGGAGAATGGGAATTGAAAGAAGAACGGTTGAAACCTTACCTTTTTTACCTCAGAAAGTTGGCACAGGTTATCCCCGAGTGTAAGTTTCAGCACTTACCGAGAGAAGAGAATCAAATGGCAGATGCATTGGCTACACTTGCAGCAACTTGGGAAAATCCAGAAAAGTTAGTGATGAGACCGTTGATACTGACAACAGCAAGCATACCTGTTTATAAGATAGAAAGAATTCTGGAAGTTGAGGTCGACGATGGTAAACCTTGGTATTATGACATTCAGAGGTATCTGGAACATGGTGAACTCCCGGAAGGGGCATGCAGAAAAGACAGAATAGCTATTCAGAAGTTAGCTTCCCAGTATGTGACTTTGAAAGGGGAACTATACAAGAGGTAAGCAAACGGTATTCAGTTGAAGTGTTTGAGAAAAAAAGAAGCTCACCATGTAATGGAAGAAGTACACACCGGGGTATGTGGTCTGCACATGAACGGGTTGAATCTGTCCCGCAAGATAGTGAGACAAGTTTTTTATTGGTCAACCATGGAAACAGACTGCGCGAAGATAGTAAAGCATTGTCATGACTGTCAAGCACACGGTAATTTGAATCACTTATCGCACACAGAGTTGCACGAGTTGTCAGAGCCGTGGCCTTTCTCAGCATGGGGAATTGATATGATTGGAGAAATTCGACCGAATGCATCGAATGGGCATCGTTTCATAGTAGTGGCCGTAGATTACTTCTCGAAGTGGGTGGAAGCCGAATCATTCTGCAATGTTACAGCAAAACAGATGGCAAAGTTTATAGCTCGGAACCTCATTTGTCGGTATGGTATGCCGCATCATGTAGTGACAGACAACGAGTTAAGTTTCAAGGAGAGACGGAGGCAATGTTACAGAGGTATGGGATAGGCCACCATAAGTCATCACCGTACAGGACGCAAGCAAATGGGGCAGTTGAGGCAGCCAACAAGACTATAAAGACGATTTTAGCCAAGATGACATAAAATTGCAGAGATTGGGCCGAGAAATTACCGTATGCTTTGTGGCGGTACAGAACACTCAGTAAGGCAGCAACAGGGGCCACACCTTACTCTTTGGTCTATGGAATGGAAGCAGTATTGCCAGTAGAACTGGAAATACAGTCCATGAGGGTATTAGCAGAGGCATAATTACCGGAACAGGAGTGGGCCGCACAGAGGTTTGATCAGTTAGCACTGCTGGATGAGAGGAGAACGAAGTCTTTGTATCACATGCAGTTGTATCAGAAGAGACTAGCACAGGCATTCAATAAGAAAGTACGTCCCACCAAGATCAGAAAGGGTGATTTGGTACTTAAGCAGTCGAGGCCGTCGATGACAGATCCGAGAGGAAAATTCAGACCTAATTGGGAATGACCTT
Organism: Zanthoxylum bungeanum; assembly: GCA_019454045.1. Taxonomy (NCBI): domain Eukaryota; kingdom Viridiplantae; phylum Streptophyta; class Magnoliopsida; order Sapindales; family Rutaceae; genus Zanthoxylum; species Zanthoxylum bungeanum. The sequence goes on along the minus strand of SKCR01006162.1, from coordinate 24,665 downwards.
ACATAGTGCAGAAGGTAATGGGAAATGGAGCAGTGAGGCTATCAGACTTGGAAGAAAATGAGTTCACCGAGCCGATCAACGTGGACAGATTGAAACAGTACTTTGCCTGAGGGAGAAAGGACCGAGCAGTCACCAAGGGAATTGGCAAAAGACCTAACCCAACGGAGTAGGAAAATCATTCATGCATACACGTAACATTGCATTCTTTCCGTGTTTGTTTTTGTTTTGTGTTCGCAGGTTCAAAGAAAAGAGAAAGCGGCAGAAATGAGCCAAACAGCGTCAGCGCAGTTTCAGTTTTGGGGATGAGTCCCAGGGGGTGAGGCCCACATCAATAATTTTTGGGGATAAGTCCCAGGCGGTGAGGCCCGTATCGGCTTGGGGGCGAAGCCCCACATCATCATCAGTTTGAGGGCGAGGTCCCTATTGTCAGCGAAGTTGGGTCGAGGTGCCCAGGGTCGAGGAGCCCCCATTGTCGGTTGTAGTTCCGGGATGCGTCCCAGGGTTAAGGTGCCCACTACATCATCATATTAAGGGCGAGGTCCCTATTGTCAGCGGTATTGGGTCGATGTGCCTAGGGTCGAGGTGCCCCCATTGTCAGTTGCAGTTATTAGGATGGGTCCCAGGATCGAGGTCCACTGCAGCACCAACTCAGCTCGAGGCAGCAAATGAGCCAGGTAAGTGAAAATGCATTGCATAACTTTGATAGGATTGTTCAAAGTCACACACTGCACAAGTCCCATCAAAGTGGGGGCGACTGTAGGCATTTTCATTTTTGCATGTGAAACCCAATGATGAGTCTCAGTTGGAGGCACTACATTTTAAGTCGCGGAAGCCGTGGGAAACGGACGACGGCAGGGAAGGAGTCAAGAATTGACTCATATCGGATTAAGTTCGCTGGTTTAGCTTCGGGTTACTTGTTGGTTTAGCCCCTTGGCCTGACCTAAAACCCCCGCAAGCCACCATACCTAGCCCACACAAACTAAACCCACCAACCAAAGGCCCACACGCCCATAACAAGGCCCACACGCCCATTCACCCTAATACACACTCAAATTAAATCAAATATTAAGTTAAATATTTAATTAAATAAAATAATAATTAAATCATTTACCAATTAAATAAAACATAAAATAAAATCATGCCTAATTTAACAAATCAAATATGTTATATACCTAAATTAAAAGATGATATATACCTAATTAAAATCAATCATAACAAATAAAAAATATTGACTTCCTAATCTAACAAATTAAATGTCTAATCCTAACCAATCAAAAAATAATTGACTTCCTAATCTAAACCAAATTTGTCCCCCCTCAATCTTTGACTTTCCTTGCTCAACACAAAATCAAATCCCTTCCTTGTGAAACAAGTGAGTCCTAGCCCTTCTCTATAAAACCACACTTTTCCAAGCCATCCTCTACTGCACTCATATAGTTCACGCCCATCACAAGAGGAAAACAAACAAAGAATTTCCCATCACCTTCACACAATATCATTCACGGTAATAGCATAAAGAAGAAAAACAATTTCTCTCCTACACCTCCTTCAATAACCGAAACAACCACCCCTCCTCCAAGTCCCTCCAAAGCCGAATACACAACCCCGTACCACAGCCTAGGACATGCAAATACAGCCCCATAAACCCTCCATATCACCGAAAAAAACAGCAGCAAAATCCACTTAAAACATTCCCTAAAAAAACCTTAAAACAATAACATAAAAACTGCACTTAAAACCTTAAAAAACACCCAAAACAGTCCGTTGAAACGTCAAAACAGTGACCTGAACAGTGAGCAGAAAAATATAGAGGAAACAGCAGCAAAAGGAGGCCAAACAGCAAGCAAAACAGCAAAACAGTGAGCTAAGACGCTAAACCAGTGAACCGGAGAAGTGGAGGACCTTTACCCTTCCGATCTCCGCGAAACGCAAGTCCGAAAGTCGGCAAAAAGGTTAGACCTTAGGGTATTTTCCACATTCTTTTTCTGTTTTATTTTCATTATTTATTGAGTATTGTTCGCAAGATTGTTATGTGGAAATGCATGTTGTGGCCCTTGAGTAGATAAATATGCATGTATTATGAAATTTGTGTTGTGGCTTTGGAATAAAATGAAAGATGTGCCAACTCTCGCGGTATATCAGATGGAAACTTGGACATAAATTTCATAGCCGATCCCGAATGGACGGTAGTATGATCTGTACTCGGGATACAACTCCACGTACCGCTTGAGTAAACGGCACCTTCTTTTGTTTTATGTTGCTTTGATTTATTTATTTTTCGTCATTTGAATTCTGCATGTTACTTGTGTATGCATGATGCAATCGAGTGCATGGGCTTAGTAAGTCGGATTAAAGGTCCCCTATTTGGAGGGGTTAAAATCCTTTACCACGATGCTTTGCAGCACCAGTTGATGTGTGTTCGGTTGGATGTAAGATATGTTCAATCGGGCATACTAAGTTTGATATGATTGTCTTTATTTTTGTATGTATGATGTGATCGAGCGCATGGGCTTAGTAAGTCGGATTAAAGGTCCCCTATTTGGAGGGGATAAAATCCTTTACCATGAGGCTTTACCGCGCCGGTTGATGTGTGTTCGGTTGGATGTAAGATATGTTCAATCGGGCATACTAAGTTTGATATGATTGTCTTTATTTTTGTATGCATGATGCAATCGAGCGCATGGGCTTAGTAAGTCGGATTAAAGGTCCCCTATTTGGAGGGGTTAAAACCCTTTACCACGAGGCTTTGCCGCGCCGGTTGATGTGTGTTCGGTTAGATGTAAGATACGTTCAATCGGGCATACTAAGTTTGATATTATTGTCTTTATTCTTTGTACGCATGATGTGATCGAGCACATGGGCTTAGTAAGTCGGATTAAAGGTCCCCTATTGGGAGGGGTTAAAATCATTTACCATAATGCTTTGCCGCGCCGATCGGTGTATACTCGATTGGATGCGAGATGAGTTCAGTCGGATACGTGAGGTCCCACATTGCGGATTTGTTTGTCTATGAATGTGTTGCATGCATCAGGTCTCGTTTCGTTCGAACGTGTTCTCGAACGCCACACGAACGTGAACTTTCTGTTTACCGTTCGAACGCATTCTCGAACGCTACGCGAACGCGCACGCATTTTCTTAGTTTCATCATGCATCAGGTCTGGTTCCGTTCGAACGCGTTCTCGAACGTTATACGAACGTGAACCTTCTGTTTACCGTTCGAACGTATTCTTAAATGCTACGCGAACGCGCACGCACTTTCTTAGTGTTTCATGCATCAGGTCCGGCTCCGTTCGAACGTGTTCTCGAACGCTGTACAAACGCGAACCTTCTGTTTGTCGTTCGAACGCGTTCTCGAACGCTATCGAACGCGCACCCACTGAACTGAGTCCTTTTCATCATATTTCATACATAATCGTTCCTAGTAGCTATCCCTTCATATGATGAACCTGATTGCTTTCTGTATTACGCAGATTGTGTAGGTGTCGTTCATCTATATTCCCCACATGTATGAGTACAATGTGTTTAACGTATTACAATTCATATATCCATGTCGTGATAGCATTTGAGTATTATTTCTTGTGGTATATCGGATGGAAACCCAGACATAAATTCCGTAGCCGATTCCGAATGGACGGTAGTGCGGTCTGTACTTGGGATACAATTCCACGTACCACTTGGAAAAGTGTTCACATGTTTTTTTGTGTCCATATTAGTTATCTCCTTTTGCACCACGTCATAGCATGCTTACTTTAATGCATAATTGCATCCTTAAGTGTCTTTTTGCATTAGGTACTTAGTTGACTCTTATTTACACATGGACATGTAATGGCTATTTGTTTATGCTTCCGCACGTATAAGTATGACATGTCTATGAAATCACATGTTCGCCATTATTTGATTCGTTTTTTATGTGTGCTTGCGTGGTTAGTGTGTGCTTGTGTTTCCACGAACACGATATGCCAATGAAGTTGTATGTTCATTGCTACTTTGATTACTTTCAAGCATGCAATCTTAAATGTAAGATAATGAAAATTTAGGTGTAAGTTTTATTTTTGCGCATATGAACTTAGAAGCATGATACTCTCGGAAATAAGTGTTACTTAAACTTGATTAAATTATTACACAAATCCTTTCATTACAAGTGACATAAGTAAGGGACCATTCCGAACCCAACGGTTTGAGGTCTTCACTTGCGAGGGGTGAGTGCAACCTTAAATCTCATTTTCCCGGTTCACACCGGGTGGCGACTCCATTATTCTCCGGTTTAGTCCCCCGTGGCTACTCCGTACTCCCGACTAGGCCGCGAGCCTAGAACAACATGCGTCGCCCAGTTTCTGTGTCCCACAGGCATGTTCTAGGAACCCAACATTAAGACATTCTCTGTGTTAGCATATGACAAGTTCGGATGATAGTAGTTAGGCATAGAATTGCCTCTATTGTTGTTGAAGTTCCGATTATTCACATATTGAACTTGCTCATATCCTCCATCAGGTAAGATCATTCTATTAGCAGTAGCACCTTCAATAAATGGTTGGCCCTATTGATTGGTGAATGCTGCTAGATGAGTCGTGATGGATGACACTTGAGTTGTAAGTGCAACAATATGTTTCACCTCGTATATACCATCCACCTTAGGCACAATAGTGTGTTCATTTAGCCATTGGAAGTTATTGATGGTCATCTCCTATAATAAAGCATAGGCGTCTTCAGCAGATTTCTTGAACATGATTCCTCCAGCAGCTGCATTGACCATGGTCCTGTTTGGACCATTCAACCCATTGTAGAATAACTGAATTTGAACATAGTCTTCAAAATTATGTTGTGGGCACACTAATAAGTAGATCTTAAAGCGCTCTCAGGCCTCGTACAGATTCTCAATCTCTAACTGCCTAAATATGCTAATTTATATTCTCCAATTGGGCTAATTTAGCTGGTGGAAAGAACATCGTAAGAAATGTTATAGCCATATCCTGCTATGTCATAATGCTCCCCGTCGAAATAGATTGCAGCCAACCCCTTGCTTTATCCCTTAAAGAGAATGGGAACAAACGTAGCCTGATGGTCTCTTTAGTGACTCCATTCATCTTTATTGTATCTGTCATCTCCAAGAACATCCGTAAATGCACATTGGGATCCTCTACAGCTGAACCCCTAAACTGGTTCTTTTGTACCATGTTGATAAATGTAGGTTTCAGCTAAAAGTTGTTGGCATTGATTGGTGGGCGCGCAATCCTGTAATATTTATCGTCAATGACTGGTTTTAAATGATCTATGATTGCCACCTGGCGTGGGTTGTTATCTATACTTTCAACCATCATTGCTTCTTTCTCAAATTTCCTTTATTTCATTAGTCTCTTCTATGTTCTTTCTATTTCTGGATCAAACAGAAGCGAGTCAAGACTTGTGGATCTTCGCATTCACTGAAGCACAAAAAAACAAGAAAAAATACTAAAGTAAAAATAAAAAAAATAAAATAAAAAAATAAAAATCTAAATTAAAGCTAAGGTTATTTGGTAATAGTATAAATGTGAATTAAATTAACAATCCCCGACAATAGCGTCAAAAACTTGTTGCGATATTTTTTATCATACCGCAAGTGTTCGGTGTCTAGTTTTAGTAAAGATAAGTGAAAGAGTATCGAACCCATATGGATTGTATTCAACTCACACTAAGTACTATAATTAGTAAACCTAACTTTATTTAGAAAGCAACTAAATTTAGATTAAAAACTAAATAATAAACAAAATGTTTTATAAGATAGACCAGGATATGAGAGATTCTAGAGTTTGATTTCACCTAACTACCCCTATGTATTTGTTATGCCAATCAATCTTTATTCAGTTGCATTGTTTATAAGCCAAGAACCCTAACTTATTATAACTCCCTCTCTCGAGTGCCGAGTGAATATATTATCAATTACAGACATCGATATCCCTATAAAAATCTAGTAATCAATAACTCATTATGCTATGTGATTCTTTGTTAACGACTTCAAAGGGATTATAGATTCTTGCGAACTCTACAAATCTCATAGGTTACATTCTCTAGATCCTATTCAAAATCCCTCTCTCCCGAGCGATAGAATCTAAACATTCATCATCTCAATTTGTGGCCAACAAATAAGAAACATCAAACACAAGAGAATCTAAATAAACTGATTTAAAATTTCAAGAAAATCAAATTGGCCAACAACACATAGGTTCAAGCATTAGCTACATCATCCTCTAGAATAATAAATTTAGTTAATGACCAAATAATAAAACAATGAAAGCATGGTCATGAATCTAATAGAAATCATTAGAGTTAAAGAAAGAAACTAGAAGATTAAACCAGGATTGAATCCCTCCGTCTTTGGACATCACCGCTTTCGTTTCCACTTGTCGCTCTTCAATCTTTTTCTTTGGATCTCTCTAAAATATGTGTTTTTAAACTCTTGAGTTGTGTATTAGCCTATTCTTTAGGGTTTTGGACGAGCTTATGTATTTATAGGAAAGTCTTAGAGTCCTTGTGCATGTAAAATAATATTTTCTGATGTTTCTGGATGTCTGCCATAAGGAATAATGTATATGAGATGCTGAAGGGGCGTCGCGACGCTAGAGCACTTTCAGGATAATGATTTTTTCGCATATTCTGCTTTCTCGTGTGCTTCCAATGTGTCCTTAGGTCCCAAAAAAGTCCATTTTCCCAAGATCCATGTTCCAATGCTTCATACCAATAAAACATAAAAGAAATTACAAAATACATTAAATGATACGGAACCTAACAAAATAATAAGCTAAGAATGCATGAATAAGTGGGTATAAACCGCACTTATCATTTAAACTTTCTCATTCGTTCAAATGAACATTTTAACCGGTCAAAATGATCTTCTATTTTTATTGATTTGACCATTATATCATCTACATATACCTCTATAAAGTCGGCGACCATGTAATGGAAGATTAAGTTCATAGCCCTTTGATATGTCGTTCTGGAATTTTTTTAGGCCACATGACATAACTACCCATTCAAAACACCCTAATGCCCCAGGATATCTAAAGACAGTTTTATGGATATCATCCTCAGAAATATAAATTTGATTATACACTGAGTATCAATCCATGAAGAAAGACATCTCATACCCTACAATTTTACCAACTAGAGAGCTTATGGTGGCATAGGATACTCATCTTTAGGGGTTGCTAAATTTAAAGATACATATTCATAGCTTGCCAATCTTTTTCATAACTGTGACAATGTTGGACAACTATTCTACATCTTGTTCGTTTTAATGAATTTACTTCTAATAAATATTAATTTCTTTTTTATTCTTAGCAAAAAATATTAGGAGCAAAACCTCATAGGTGATTGTTTATGAGGTTTATAATTCGGCTTAATATATAGTTTGTGTTCTACTAGACTTCTATCTAAGTCGGACATTTCTTCATATTCCCATGAAAAATAACTCTTATACTCTTTTTAAAATAGAAATGAGTTTCTTATGTACCTCTGTGTTTAGCATCTGACTGTTGTATGTAGGATAATTTTCCTCTTCATTCCATAGGTGACTTCTTCTAACGGGCTTTGTGCTTTCGCAAAGCCTATCTTTTGATGTTCGTCAAGCTTACCCTTCAAGCCTGTGACGCATTCTCCAGAGTTACCTTCTATAAATATTGTATTTTTTTACGCATAGCTTGATGATGAGTTTCTTATGGGTGCACCATACGAAGGTTCGTAAATTTGCAAGGTTGAATGCCAGAAGGGAAGAGAATTCTAAAGAATTCAGAAAAACAGCCAAATCATGGACAGAATCACCTATGTCCGCCCATTATTTTTCTCAGACCATAATAGCCGACCGGATATATATTGAAAACCCTACATCAGGTCAGATATATGACAACATGTTAGTGAGTGTGCATATTATCAATTACTAGAATCACGGGATCTGATTAATGTCCGGCTAGACATATATTTGACATAAATGTCCGACCGAACATGTATCGGCCTGTCAGTGAGTGTGCAGATTGTCAATTACTGGAATCACAGGATTTGATTAATGTCCGGCCATACATATATTTGAAATAAATGTCCGGTTAGACATGTATCAGTCTGTCAGTGAGTGTGCAGATTGTCAATTACTGAAATCATGGGCTTGATTAATGTTCGACCGAATGTATGTCCTAAAATAAATATTTGACCGGACATTGATTGAGCTATAGCTGACAATGCAAATTGGCAACCACTGGAGATAATGATGGGATTTGATTTCCTCTTCCCTTTTCAGTCCAAGATTGGGTACTATAAATTAGTGCTCAAACTCTTCATAAAGGTCCGAAGTTCGAAATTTGGTGAAGCTAAAATCTGAAATTCTAGTGCTAGAGAAAGAGTACAAAGAAAGAGAAAAACAATGAGATTCTTTGGCGTTTTCCCCTTTTCGGCAAAGAAATCCGACAATCGTCCCGCTTTTAGAAGTGCTTTCGGAGCCAACAAACACTTGAGGTATGATCTAAGGTGTCCCTAATTATATTTCCACTTTATTCTGCATTTTTTTTTATTCTAACCTAACATAGTATCTCCGGCCGGACTTGATATATGTCCGACCGAATATACCTTACTGTCAAAAAATGTCCGGCGATCTCTGAATACATCCGGCCAGCCTTCTCCAAAGCCAAGTCGGGAGAATATGCTCATATATTTCTATTATTTGTGTGACTATGTCTTGTTATTACTGTTTTAATTTTAATGGTAATTATGTATGACTCTTTGTCTTACTTCTAATTTCACTACACATGATTCTCTGCTTTATTATTACTGTTAAACTATGCATGTTTCTGTAATTTTTTTTATCTATCTTTCGGTTTCATGCAAAAATAGCCTGCCAGACTTGCACTAAGTCTGACCGGACATTAATTATATAAAGAATGTCCGACCAAGCTTCTCCGAAGTCAGGCCAGTGAGACATGCACCCTACCTTGTTCATTTTTTGTTTTACTACTGTTGTTCTATTTTATAGTCTTTTTTTATTACTATTATGCCATTATTGCTTTATTAATACTGTTAGGTATGTATGATTTTGTATTTTTTGACTTTCTGGTTTACAAAAATATTCGACCAGACATGCATTATGTCCGACTAGACATCAATGACATACAAAAATATCTGGCCAAGCTTCATAGATATGTCTTATGTTCTGTTTAATTAGTATATTATTGCTTCTGGATGTTAGTTTTATCAATTTTGCTTTTCCATTATTCTTTATTATTAATGATTATGTTATCATATACTTTAAACTGTTATTGCGTGATATTTCATTATAGGACATGCCGATACCTCTTTTAAACTTGAGCATTATACTAACATCAGTAAGAGACTTATTCTGAACCCAAACAGGTTTAAGGTCAGCCCTTGCGAGAGGTATAATGCGACCTTAAATCATTCACAATATTCCATACTGGGTGGCTACTCCTTCATTCTCTGATTAGTCCCCCGTGGGCTATCCTGTGATAATTGTTACAGTCGTGCTTCATGTTGATTTACCACATGTGGTAACTACTGGGTCGTGCTCCTCGTTGGCTTGCCACTTGTAATAACTGCTGGGAACGTGGCCCAGTTCTGTTTTACTCGCCTTCAACTATTAGATTGTGACCACATTCACGGAGCTGCTCCTTGAGTTGATTACTGCCTGATCGATTGAGCGATTCGATTGTTTGACCGATTGGGTGTTTCGCATTATTTCTCTCATCTAGACGAATTTCTCATAGAGATTGTGCCACATCAGTTATTTTAATTGAACAATGCTATCTTTATGTGTTTCTCCTGAAATCATCTAGCCTTTATTATTGTTTTTATGGCCGTTAACAACGACTCGACCTTAGTTATAATCATTATTCATGAAACCCCTCCCAATCTTACTTCTCTTTCTTTTTTGTTCGAACCCCAGTAATATTTTAGAGGGCTGCGATTGTGATTCTTTGTCAACTTGGAAAGCCCAATAAAAAGATTGGGTTTATCATCAATTAGGGATCCCAAAACGACGTCGAATGTCTGAACTAATTGCACCATCAATCCATCATAAACCCCAAATATAAAAGCAGAGCTGCCTCAAGGGTTAGGGTTTTGCAGTTGGGTAGCATTATTCCATAAAAAAGAAAAAAAAATTTCTTTTTTATCTCGTGCTTATAGAGCTTAAGAGAGGGAGAGTGTGTGTACGCGCGTGCGTATTCGATAATTAGGGTTTTCTCTCTCTAGAAAAGCATATACAACAATGGAGGTAATTACAGAGGGAGTGAACAACATAAACATCACAGACTCATCTGCAGCTGCCAAGAAGAACCGAATTCAAGTCTCTAATACCAAGAAGCCCCTCTTCTTTTACGTTAATCTAGCCAAGGTACTTTACACGGAGACCCCCCACATTTTGTTTGCTTTCTGTTTGGTTGCTGAGAAAAACTTAAAAATAATAAATGAAGGAGCTAAAATCTGTTGATTTAATATATCTTTGTTAGGGTTTCTTTTCCTGTTTGGTTTGCTTACTTGGTAAATGAGATCTCTTAGGGGATTAGGGAACGGATACTTCATTTTTATTTACCGTTAACTTTGTGCTCTGTGTTTTTGCTTGCTGAGAATATTGATGGAAATGGATGTGTGAGACCGTCGGATCGAATCATTTTTGTGTGGTTCTGTGTTTTTAGACTTCTACTCAAGGCAACCCCAACCTTGTTGCTTATTTTTTCAAAAAATTAATTTTTGCATAAAATTATAATTTGACCCTTAAATAGTTAAGTTAAAAAAATGACAAATTTTATGTTAATCTTTAAGTTCATTTATTAATTTGAGAACACTCAAATTTAAAACAAATACAACATGAAATATTTAGAAGTCCGGGAAAAAATAAAACATGTAAAACATCTTATTGTAATATCATGTTAATGAAGGGATGAAATGTTAATTGTTGAGAAATAATAAAAATGGAATATTCTATGGAATATGTTTTAGAGTAAATTTTGGAGTAATGAGTCTGTTTTACCGTTGAATGGGCCAATTTTTGCTATTGCATCTGTAGTACTTATTTAGCTGAATAGTTGAGGCCCATCTCCTCGGGTTTGGGTGTGCATTTGAGTTACATACAGCTAACTGCCGTACACAGACTATTCTGTGTTTCTGGTTATGTTTGGTGATTTGTTTGTTACTTATTTGTCTTTGCAGAGGTACATGCAGCAGTATAATGAGGTGGAACTATCTGCTCTTGGAATGGGTATCTTTCTTAGCCTCTTTGATCTTCTCTTGGTTTTTTAATATGCTCTATGGATTTGTTACCTGCGTGTCCATTCTGGATGCTTTTATCTTCCCAATTAGTTTTTTTATTGTCTTCTTAAGCAACTATGTTATGTCACATGTGCCTTTTGATTAATTACGCAAGTCAGCTATACCTTATTGTGATTGAGAGAGTGGAGAGTTAAGGGTTTTGTTGCCTGGCATATTTGTATTATACATTTCTAGTGTACTTGACTGTGTATGTATCAGATTCAGGCCATCTGTAAAATTTTTGTTTTCATTTTAGTCTGTTTCACTAACTTGTCTATTATAATGCTTATATAGATTCTGATGTAATAGAAGTCATATGTAAACCTTATCTGACACTTAAATTGGACTAAGTGCAGTTGTGTTTTGTGTTTTTCTTTGCATTGGTTCCTAAAGTAATCAATGTTTAAAAATATGGGGCGGCGCCTCGAGGCGGCCGGCCATTGAGGCGCGAGGCGGACCTCCTCGAGGCGGTGAGGCGGGCGCCTCGACCGAAAATCGGAAAAATAATCCAAAATACTCATTTCTTCATAATTCATAGTATGTTCAAAAAACTATTGATAAGTAATCCAAAATACATTACTTTCTTCATAATTCATAGTATGTTCAAAAAATTATTGATAACTAATCCCTAAATAAGCTATCATTAGTTCTAGCGGCATGAAGCTTGGGTCAAAATCTATTTTATCATCAGATGGGTCATCATCCAAAGAACCTCATTCACTTGTATGTCTTCATCCACTAATTGTGGAGCTTTCCCTTTCCCTAACAAATAACATAAAGTCGTATTATTTTTTAATGATTATATAAATTGCATTATTGTACAAGATTAACTTACTTGGTCTCTGCTCTTTTTTGTGCAAGTGCTCTACTGCCACTCAGTTGTTCAATGGAACGACGACGTTTTGGAAGCCCAAAACGTCGTCGTTTCATTTTAGAAAATTAAAAAAAAAAAAAAAAAAACCTCGGCCGCTCACCAGCAGAGAGGCGGGCGCCTCAGAAAAACCGCATAAGGCGGCGCCTCGAGGCGCCGTCGCCGCAAGGCGGCGAGGCGGCGCCTCGAGGCGCCGCCTCAACCGTTTTTTTAAAACTGAAAGTAATGACATTTACATTACATCCACAGCTATTGCAACCGTTGTTACTATTGCTGAGATCTTGAAGAACAATGGGCTAGCTGTTGAGAAGAGTGAGAATCTTAGACTTATGTTTTCCTTTTGCTTTGAAGATTAGAATGAACTCTGATTATTTTTCTATTCAACTTTTACAGAGATAATGACTTCTACTGTTGACATGAGGGAGGAAACGGGTGGACGACCTGTTCAAAAAGCTAAGGTAAATACTGTGTACATACTGAATGAATATCATTCAATACAAGATTAGGTCAAATTATGGAGTTGAGATACATTAATGTGGCTTCTACTATATTCTTGACTGATGAGCAATCACTATAATAGCTTACCAGTAAATGATATATTTTATACATTCTGTACAACCTCAGTGTGATCTCTCCTAAAATAAAGGATGCAAAGTCATCATTAGTATTTGATCGGTAAATGGGGCACACATTGAGTGAATAAAGTAATACAATTATTTTGATGTTTCTGACATTTGCTCTATTCAGAAAGTTGTGTTGTAATCCTTGTGAAGAGTCAGCGTGTTGGTCTGTAGTTAAAGTAGATTCATGGTTTGAAATTAATCGTTGGAGGTGCACACGTTTCTGCACCTGAAAATGGTAATTGCATTTAACCTGGGAACTGAGCTTCAGCTCAAGAGTAGAGGGATAGATTGGGCACTTCACTTCACTCCACTAATCTGCAATCTTGTCTCCAGGCTTGAGATGCTGATTAAATTGTTTTTTTTTTGGTAGATTGAGATATTGCTGGGGAAGTCAGAGAAGTTTGATGAGTTGATGGCTGCTGCTGCTGCAGAGGCGGCCATGGATAATGAGGAGCAGAGCTAAGCTTTGCTTTTGAGATGTTTCCCAGAATTCTGCTGAAGTTAATTTCCAACATCTGTAACGGTTTGTTCATAGATGGACATTTATTTAGGGATAGTCTGGGAGTGCTACTTATTAAACTCTTTATTAAGAGATTTCAAATACTTTTTAACTTGAGAAAGTAATTTTAATATGATTTTAAACACTAGTAACTCTAGTTTAATGATGGTAGCAGGCTAATGGTATTTCTTTTAGGAATATTTGTAAAATACTATAGCCCCCGTGGGCTCGTTTCTCAATTCAAATTTGTTTTGAAGTTGATGGTCTTTATAGCTCTGTTTCCCGCCACTCAACATACCAAGGTTTCTTTGCAACCTTTCCGTTTTCTCACGGTGACTTGTCAAATCCCTCTTAACGGAGACGTTAAAATTGCACCCATAACACTGATAACAGCATGTTTGGTACCATGTATTAAAAGCTAGTATGTATTGTGTACTACTGGTATCAGTATGGACCCCATTTGGCATCAAACATGACATCATGCTAGCCAATTTATTAGCATAATATAAGTACAAACAATCATGATTAGCGATTTGTTTTGATCTGTGAAAGAAATTTCTGATGGCACGGAGCACAAATCTCGGAGAGTGATCGAGGCGTGCGTAATCTGACCCGAATACCATGGTTAAAAGTAAAAACAATTCGTCCGATTGTTTTTATTGCCAACCGTAATATTCTACTCAACAGTATTAATATCACTTGCATCAGACCATTTGTTCACCTGGTAGATGTATCGTCAAAACCATTAGATCTAAAATTTTGACAATAAATCTATGACGAATGAAACCTCTGATGATGCTGATGATATTGTTATTTGTTATCATCGCATAAGGAAAACATCAGAGGTTTTTATTCATGTGGTTTTATTTTTATTGAAAAAACAACATAATAATTACTTAATGGTATTATTTTTCTTAAAAATAGTTTATACTATATCAAATATTGTTGGAAATTCTTCAAAATATTTCATTAAGGGTAATTCTGTCATTTGGTTGGATTGGGTGCTTGTGAGGGGTACAACCCTTTGGAGGGTTGCACCCCATCCCAAATGGTGCCCTATTGGCACCCTTCCATGCCTTATATAAGAAGGCTTTATATCCAAAACAGATATACAGAAAAAGATATCCGAATTTCTGGAAGAGACATTTTGTTTTCTTTGTTTTAGAGAGAGTTTCACCACATTTCCTAGTTCGAATACTTGTCAAAGAGTGCTCTTTGGACAAGAAGGAACCAAGTTATCCTGGGAGGACATTGGCCAATTGCGAATCCGTATAGCACCTGTGACGGGGCCAATAAGTTCTTAAGGACAGAGATATCTCGACTTGGATTGAATCTATAAACTTGATTTCCAGGTTTTGTTTTAAAGGTTTTTCTGTTTTTAGGGTTTCTTGCATCTAGATCTACTTTAGTTGTTTGATCTGTTTGTTTGCATGTTATATTACTGTTTAATGACACAATACTTCCAACAATCTTAAGAACTTATTGCTCTAGTGTTATTAGATAGTAATTCGCATGTTAGGGTTTGTATGTTTTCTGTAAAATACGAACTGTGCATGAAAAACCCGTAGGGCGTTCGAACGCCCGACGCACGCGAAGGCAAAAATTTGAATTTTCGTAAGAACGTTCGAACGCGTCTTCAAACGCAACTCGAACGCTAGCCTTCTTCCTTAGAACGTTCGAACGCGTCCTAAACGCAACTCGAACGCAAACTCTCTGGAATCATTCCGTTCGAACGCGTTAACGAACGCTATACGAACGTGAACTCTCTGGAATCATTCCGTTCGAACGCGTTATCAAACGCTACACGAACGTGAACTCTCTGGAAACACTTCGTTCAAACGCGTTATCAAACGCAACACGAACGCACACACACTGGACAGTCTCGTTCGAACGTAGATACGAACGTGACACTAACGACTTTGTCCTGGTAGTATCATAAATTGCAAACTTTAATTAATATTAACTTGGTTAGTCATATACTGTAAACACATTAATCTTGGTAGTATAGATTTAAGTTATTATTAAGTTGATCAATTATCACAAGCATACACATAGTGATAAAGTTGAAATTGATTGGTTGTTGCATAATTGGTTGAGAATTTAAAGTGTAATTTTGCACAAGTAATTCCATCCAATCTTGATTGACATTTATATATCTACACTTATCGTATTAATTGAAATATTGAGTTTGAATTGCTAAGAGGTTCTATTGAGAAAGTAGTTAAAGGATATTCCTTTATTTACTTTTCATAAGAAATCTTGGTTGGAAATTCAAGGACTTGTGTTTATTGGTATTACTGTCCAATATAACAACAAGTGGATATTTGGTATATCACTTGAGACAAGATCATTTGTTGGTCGGTGTACAATTTGTCTTTTGAAGACATATTGAACTCTGTTTGTTTCCAGTTACATATGGTTAGCGGAAACATCACAGTACCGGTCTCTCATGGAGGAAAACCGGAGAAGTTTGGTAGGGCAAACTTCAAACAGTGGCAGAGCAAAATGTTGTTCTACCTGACAACTCTCCAGTTGGCTAAATTCCTCAAAGATCCTCCGGGTCCTGTGGAGGGTGAATCTGAATTGGCCAAGGAAGAGCGAGAACAGACTTGGATGTCTGGAGACTTCTTATGCAAGAACTACCTTTTGGGTGGTCTTGACAATACCCTGTACAATGTGTACCAAGGCATGACTTCTGTGAAGGTTCTCTGGGAATCTCTCGAGAAGAAGTACAAAACCGAAGATGCCGGACAAAAGAAATTTGTCGTGGGTAGGTTCCTGGACTACAAGATGGTAGTTTCAAGGACGGTGATGTCTCAGTTGGGTGAACAATAATAGATCATTCATGAAATACTGGATGAAGGAATGAAACTCTGTGAGACGTTTCAAGTTGCCACCATAATTGAAAAGTTGCCTCCATCATGGTAGAAACTTCCTGGAGGAGAAAGAAGCAGATGAGCCTTGAAGACCTTGGAGTTCGATTGAGAATCGAACAGGACAACATGATGTCCGAGAAGGCCAGCTACAAGACTATGGAGTCTAAGGCCAACATCTTTGAGGATGTAAAGGGTAGCAAGAAAAGAAAGAACAGTGAAGCTGATTCTTCCTAAGCGAACAAGAAGTTCAATGGGAAGTGCTACAACTGTGAAAAGAGCGGTCATATGACAAAGGACTGCAGAAATAAGATATCTCAGGACAATGGCAGGATAAATGAGGCCTATGTCACTGAAGATGAGCAGTTAACTGATGAGATTTCAGAAATGAATCTCTCAACAGTGGTAACTGAAGCCAACTTGGTTGGGAATCCGAGAGAATGATGGGTAGACTCTTGGCCTACTCATCATATCTGTGCTGATAGCAAGATGTTTTCCTCGTATCAGAAAGGTCGATGGCGGCGATCATCTGACAATGGGAAACTCGTCTACCTCTAGAGTGGTTGGACAAGGCACAGTAGTTCTGAAAATGATATCTGGAACGGAGCTTACATATAATAATGTTTGCATGTTCCAGATATTCGGAAGAACTCGGTCTCGGGTTTGTATTTGTTTCTGACAAGATTGTATTGACCAGAAATGATGTCTATGTAGGAAAATGATACCTCGCTGAGGGTCTTTTCAATGACTGTCAATTGTGCTATTAATAAAGCTGAAACTTCTGCTTATATTATTGAGTCACAAAATGTATGGCATGAGAGGTTAGGACATGTTAATTATGATACATTAATTAACATGGACCTTATACCTAAATTTGCATTGATAGCCAACATGAGTGTGAGGCATGTGTTGAAGCAAAAATACATAGAACATCATAGAACGAAGTTCTGAACCCTTGGAACTTGTACACATTGACGTATGTGACATGAATTTTGTGCAAACAAGAGGAGGTAAAAAGTACTTTGTCACTTTTATCAATGAAAGCACAAGATTCAGTTAAGTGTATTTGCTGAGGAGCATAGCTGAAGCTATTGAGAGCTTTATACTCTGAGAGCGAAGTTGAAAATCAACTTGGTAAGAAAATCAAAAGAATCAGGAGTGATAGAGGTGGTGAATACGTTTCACCATTCGGTGAATATTGTTCTGTGCACGGAATTATTCACGAAACCACTACTCCTTATTCTCCTCAACAGAACGGAATTGCGGAGCGCAAAAACCGAACGTTGAAGGAAATGATGAATGCCATGTTGACAAGTTCGGGTCTGCCCCAGAACTTGTGGGGGGAAGCCTTGCTTTCCGCGAACTACGTTCTGAACAAAGCTTCCTCACAGAAGATTAGACAAAACACCATATGAATTGTGGAAAAGTTTCGTACCTTCCTACAAATACCTCAAAGTGTGGGGGTGTCTTGCCAAAGTAATGGTTCCTAAACCTAAGAAGGTTAGAATAGGACCCAAAACCGTTGACTGTGTATTCATTGGATATGCTCACAACAGTAGTGCGTATCGATTCTTGGTACACAAGTCGGAGATTCCTGACATCAATCCAAATATGATAATTGAGTCAAGGAATGCGATATTTTTTGAAGAGACATTTCCTTGTAAGGAAAGACAAATAACTGGGTCTCTCAAAAGGACAACTGACACTGTCAAGGATAGTGATCAGGTTGACCTGGAATCAGATCAACGTGTAAATGCTAAGACAATCGAGCCTAGACGTAGCAAAAGAGCTAGAACGTCTAAGTCGTTTGGTCCCGATTTTCTGACATACTTGTTAGAAAATGAGCCTCAAAGCTATAAAGAAGCTATGGCTTCTCCGGAGGCACCTCTTTGGAAAGAGGCTATTAACAGTGAGATTGATTCAATCCTACAGAACCATACTTGGGAGTTGGTTGATCTTCCGCCAAGTTGTAAGCCGCTGGGCTACAAATGGATATTCAAAAGGAAGATGAAAACGGATGGATCAATAGATAAGTATAAGGCAAGACTTGTCATAAAAGGTTATAGACAAAAGAAAGGCCTTGATTACTTTGACACCTATTCACCGGTGATTCGTATCACATCAGTAGAATGCTTATAGCCATAGCAGCTATATTTGGTTTTGAAGTACATCAAAATGATGTAAAGACATCATTTTTGAATGGTGAATTGGCTGAAGAGACTTACATGGAACAACCAGAAGGGTTTAATGTTCCTGGATAAGAACAGAAGGTGTACAAACTTGTAAAATCCTTGTACGGATTAAAACAAACACCTAGACAATGATATGAGAACATTGACAAATAGATGTTGTCAAGTGGGTTTAAAACCGATGAGTGTGATAAGTGTATATACACCAAATCAACTCAAAAATGATATGTCATTGTATGTCTCTATGTAGACGATATGCTGATAATTGGTAATAATCATGAGTTGATTCAGTTTACCAAGAAAGTGTTAACCAGCAAATTTGATATGAAAGATTTATGAGTAGCTAACCTAACTCTTCCTCTATCAAAGAATATTGGCTTAAGCATATCGCAATTAGAGTATTCAAGGATCATCGGAAGTCTGATGTATCTCACGAATTGCACACGAAGTGATATCGCTCAAGCTGTGAATAGGCTTAGCAGATATACTAGCAATCCAGGACATAACCACTGGAAAAGCCATAGTAAGTGTTTTGAGGTATAAGAAACTTCAAAATATGGGCTACATTACGAGAGATATCATGCTGTTCTAGAGGGATATAGCGATGCTGGATATCTGATATAGTGGATTCCAAATCTACGGTTGGATTTGTTTTCACACTTGATAATGCAGCCGTGTCATGGAAATCCTCGAGGCAAACGTGTATTGCCCGGTCTACTATGGAATCAGAATTCATAGCGTTAGACAAAACGGCGGAAGAAGCAGAATGGCTTAGAAACTTCCTGGAGGATATTCCTAGTTGGCCCAAACCGGTGCCAGCAATAAGCATACATTGTGACAGCCAATCGGCTATTGGGAGAGCCCAAAATACAATGTATAATGGTAAGTCTCGACACATACGTCAGAGACATAATACCATACGTCAACTGCTCTCAAGTGGCATAATAACGATCGATTATGTCAGGTCGAAGGAAAACCTAGCGAATCCACTATCTAAAGGTTTACCTCGTGAGCAAGTTGAGAAGTCATCGAGGGGAATGGGCTTGAAGCCTATAATCTAAGAATTGTCACTGTGGAAACCCAACCTAGTTGACCGGAGATCCCAAGATCTAGGTTCAAAAGGGACAACATAAACTTTGTGCAATTCAAAACAAGCACTGAAGAGTTTCGTACTCTTTCCCATTCCGATAATGACGCTGAGTGCTGTCTGTCATTGGTTAGGATAAGCTAAGGCTTTTAATTATCACTATATTAGGAGATGAGTCCTAATGGGGGTAAAGACAGATTACCTCTTCATAGCAGATCACCTATTTCAAGTAAGAAGTGAGGCCGCTTCCATGGGAACTTTTAAAGGCGGGTTACCCTAAAGTGCTTGATGAATCCAGGACCGTTGTTCAGGGCCAAAATGAACACAACCGTAGAACGGGAAAATGGTCGAATTAAAGCTGTGTGTTGGCAATTGTCTTGGTTTACACCAACGGCAGAACAGTTCAAGACTATGGGTCACTGGTTTGCCAAGTAAATCCGATTGTCACTCACTAGGAAAGGTTCAAGGCGAAAGCTACCTATTTCGATGCAGCTTTAGTTCATGGTAACTCTCTCAAGTGTCTCCATGAATATTTGAAGAATTGTGGGGGATTGTTGGAAATTCTTCAAAATATTTCATTAAGGGTAATTCTGTCATTTGGTTGGATTGGGTGCTTGTGAGGGGTACAACCCTTTGGAGGGTTGCACCCCATCCCAAATGGTGCCCTATTGGCACCCTTCCATGCCTTATATAAGAAGGCTTTATATCCAAAACAGATATACAGAAAAAGATATCCGAATTTCTAGAAGAGACATTTTGTTTTCTTTGTTTTAGAGAGAGTTTCACCACATTTCTTAGTTCGAATACTTGTCAAAGAGTGCTCTTTGGACAAGAAGGAACCAAGTTATCCTGGGAGGACATTGGCCAATTGCGAATCCGTATAGCACCTGTGACGGGGCCAATAAGTTCTTAAGGACAAAGATATCTCGACTTGGATTGAATCTATAAACTTGATTTCCAGGTTTTGTTTTAAAGATTTTTCTGTTTTTAGGGTTTCTTGCATCTAGATCTACTTTAGTTGTTTGATCTGTTTGTTTGCATGTTATATTACTGTTTAATGACACAATACTTCCAACAAATATGATATTATTTATCCCTTAATTAATGTTTACAAATGCGGTGCATAGTTCCGCTTGCGCGTCGCGTTTTCGCTCCACGACAGGCTGTTGTTGTGGTCTTTTTATTTTATTTTTTAATTTAACTCCGCAAAAACATCATTTTGGGGAATTAAATTTAAAATAATAAAAAAACGTGCGTTTAACTCTATTCATCTTATTCTTCTTCAAACCAGAGCTTGCTCTCTCTCTCTCTCTCTAAATTTGTGATTCTCTCTCTACAATATTCCGTTTTTCACCATTTTTTCCTCAAATTAGCCTTCAAAAACACGTCCCATTACTTAACACAAATTTCGTTATATTAATTTATCCAAATTTCACCAAATTTAAAAATACCTAAATTCACAAAACTCTAATTTCGAGTTACTTTATCATTAGCCGAGGAATTTCCTTGACCATGCCTAGCCAGCATATAGGCACCCAACGCTATAAACACCAGACTAACTCCAAATTTCACCAAATTTAAAAATCCCCAAATTCATAAAACTCTAATTTCGAATTAGCCAAGGAATTTCCTTGGCCCCGCCTAGACAGCATATAGACGCCCTAGGCGATAAACACCCAACTAACACATTTTAGAACCTTACCCATAATACCAAACAGTCCAATATAGTGGTATATGATTGATCTGGAAATTATATAAGATTAGATCGGACGCATTGTATCAAATTGTAATGTGTTGAGTTTTGATTTATTAGTATTATGGTTGGTGTGCTAATTATAATCAAACATGGTAAGAAAAAGAGTTGCTGAGATTTTATTAGTAACAATTTATGTCAAAATTGACCAACTGGTCCTCGGGTCTCTATTAATATACCAAACATGCAATTATCCAAAAAATTTATATGCAAGTGTTAAACATGGGAGGGAGGCATCAGAATAATTCTTCTGGAAAACATGACAGTTCAGTATTAAAATAAATTCATCATGAAACGGATGCAAAATTATTAACCGGGCATGTGTTAATTATGACACTCAAAATTAAAACTCAACTTGTTTCTTCGAATGAGAGAACTTGTGTCCCTCTTCTACGCCTCCTCGTCTTTCTCTACCAGTATTCTTTTGCATGCTTCATAGCACATAAAGGAAATCCCGGCGGCAGGAACCAACTTCATGCAGCTTGGACCCAACCCTTTGTATAAACCCGGGAGCCCATCCTTCTCGAGAATGCAAGCAAGTGCATGAAGAACATTCTTGTATACCTGCCTTCCACTCAAAGCACCTACTTGCATTTGCTTGCGAGCTACTTCAAGTGGGAAAGTCGCACTACTTGATATAGCACCAGCCAACGACCCAATTAAAAGGGTCTCAATGTTGCCTATTTTCTCTTGCTTAAATACTTTCCGATAAGCTTTTCGTAATGTGTCATAAGCAAAGTAATTGGTGGCAGAATACGGAATTACTCCAATTAGACTGGGGGCAAGACCTCTGTACAGTTCTGCAGGGCCTTCTTGTCGTATGATTTTTACAAATGCATCGATTATACCATTGTAGGCATCTCCCTGCAAAATTTACAAGACCTGCAAGTAAATGACAACTCCATCTATATACTCAAGACGAACTGAATTTCTAGTATTGTTCCGATACCTGTATAGTTAATCGAGTCTTAACCAACTCAAGAGGATATGTGCACAAAGTTGAGCTAACTCCGGCACAGGCTCCTGCAATTAGTGAGGCGGGAACGGGGATTTTAGACTGTTCCCCAGGTTTAGCTGACAATTGCTTGTTGACCGTATCAAAGGCAAAAAGCTGCAGCGAGAGTAACATTCCAATTTAGATGCAGAGTCAAAATCAGATTAATCTCTACGAGTAGACAGTTTTCTTTATGAATAGTGAGGGCCTCAGAAATTTTATATTTTAACTTGATAACACGATGGAATTAGTATCAGTAGAAAATCCGCATATAAGATGGAAGTTTCTATGCTCAATGAATCAGAACATAAACTCAACTACAAAAAAGGACAAATTAAAACATCGATTCTTTTCATTTGAGGAAAAATATCCTTCTGTTTCGTGTTCTGCATTTTTGAGTAGGAAAAAATGACGATGTTTAAAAACAACAATACAGTTGTTTAAGCCAAGAGCTCCAAATTACAGTGAGAACAAGAGTGAGTTCTGAAACAACATCAACCTTTTCAACAGGAAAAAGGAGATGATAATCTTTTTAACGAACAACAGAGAACTGAATCCTAATTTTCAAAGAAGAATTCCATTTTCCCAGAAATCACGTCAGGATAGGAGTTTAAACCAGGAAAGTTTCTAGAGGCAAAATAAATTTGTTCTCTAGTTGGATTGAGGAATGACAAATGACAGGGATGAAAACTATTACTATGAACAACACATCATTATTTACCTGAGCCAAGTCTAGGGATGGCAGTGGGTAGGGTATGGTGCGGGTTTTCCATTACCAAACCCGCACCCGCATATGTAAATAAATTACCAAACCCGCACCATACCCGTTGCGGGTTTTAATTTTCATTACCAAACCCGCACCGCATATAAAAATAAATTACCAAACCCGCATTGGTACCCAACGGATTTTTTGCGGGTTTTTAAAATATTGAATTACTTTGTGTTCTTAATAATATATTTTTTTAATTAAATAATTTATTTTTAATTGCTAGCTGTAGTTTTCACATTTGTTTTTCTTTTGACATATACAATATGCAATGTATATATATACAGTACATAGATAACAAAATGTATGAAAGACTCAGTACCATATGTTTATTTTTTCATATAAATATAATTAAAACGAGTTCTTCCATTCATAATTATAATAATCTAAGTTAGCCAACTCAATCGACAATAAACTAAAAAGTAATCACCAATCTTTGGTCATATTTTTTATGCCAAGTGTAATGAAAGTGATGCTTACAAAGCTCAAGTGGTGTAAGTGTAATGAAGAAGCAGGAAAGCTACTGAAGTTGCAGCAAACACTAGCTTATTTTGCTCCTCTCTTGTTTCTGATCATGTGAACTTAATCCAAATTTCTGTATTATAATTTTATTAACAAGTGTGATCAAAAAAATAATAATAATAGTCATGCAAAAAATCTTCAGTTGGGCAGGTTGCGGGCTGCGGCTGAGTGGGAGTGTGGAACTGTGGATTAGTGTTTTACGTTTAAGTTTTGTTAGTTGTTTTTATATGAAGGTTTTTTTATATTGTCCTAAAAATATTAATTAATAAAAAATAATATTGCGGGTATGCGGATACCCGCAGCAGATACCTGCATTTTTTTCTTAAATACCAAACCCGCACCGCAGCCGCAGCGGGTTCTGCTTTAAATTACCAAACCCGCACCGCACCCACCAATATATTTACCAAATCCTACCCATTGCGGGCGGGTTTTTGCGGGTTTGCGGGTAAAATTGCCATCCCTAGCCAAGTCCCAATCCCCTATACCATAAAAATGAAAACAGCCAGATTTATAATGCACAAAACAACTTCCATGAGGTACTAAAATGAAAATTCTTCAGAGCAACAAGTTAAAATACCAACAATGAAGTGAAACAAGATGTCTAATCATTTGAGTTGCACACAGTTTTCTTCATTATTACCCATAACTTTATGGACCAACCAAAACAAAAGTTAAGGATCTGAAGAAAAAAATTGTTGAAAGTACACATATGATAATGCGAGATATTTTCTATAGGATAAACAGAAATGAGTATATCAATGAAAGCATATATCAAACAAAAGAAACCGAAAGAAAGCACAAGTAATTGGAGTACTGTCGCCAAAATATAGTACTTACTATAATGAACACAACAGTTTGTTGTAGAGTACCGATAATTTTTACTTACATACATAGCAAGTTTGGAAATCATGATATCTAAAACTAATCTATTTACCTTTCCAGTTTCCTTGCCAATATTAAAATCAGCATACAAACAATGATCAATCACTACAAACATACTAATAATGGCCCTGTTTAATGTTTCTGAATAGCTATGCTTGAGGTTTGGCTTAAAACATTATTTTTACATTTATTGATCTGCTACATCCATCCTAAATGACCTAGTTCCGCTGCCCCACCAATCAACATGAATCATAGAGCTTATCTTTCAAATAACAGAACCAAGCCAACATTTCTTTTGCTGGAACAAAGACAATTGTTCTCAG
>SKCR01006161.1:0-32349 GCA_019454045.1 Zanthoxylum bungeanum | reverse complement strand
TTCATGATTGTTGAGATGAGATTGATGGATTGGATGTGGGATGTGATTGTATTGGATGATGTGTGTTGTTGAGTTATTCAGCCGGGTTTTGTTATGATAGTGGTTGGGGTAAGAGAGGATGATGATACATTACATGATCTGATATGATGGAAAACCTTGGGAGTTGTGATGAGGTACTCTCCTATTGGTTATGATATGGTGGGAAACCTTGGAGTTGTGATGAGGTACTCTCCCAATGGTTTCAAACCACTATTATACTGAATTCGGATTAACAACCATGTTTGATGGATGTTTGTATTATTGTGGGTGATTGATTGAGATGATATTATAATATATGCTATTTCATATTATATACTTATGTATATATATCCTTATTTTGTTGGTGAGGTCATGTTGAGAGTATGAGTGCTTACTTGCTGAGCTTTTTAAGCTCACTCCCATATTCCCAAACTTTCCAGGTAGTCCGTCAGCACGTAGTAGCGTAACCAAATTTGATCCACGTGCCATAGTTGTATTCTCGGGGTTGGACCAGACATTGTGTCAACATTTGTATTTTTTTAAGTCTTGTGTTGTAAACCATAAAAGCTGTGTATACTTTATGGTTTGTAATTTGTGATGTAATAATTGTGTGTTTTAAATTGGTTGATTTGGCATATAGAATGCTTGAGCTAAAGAAGTCTACGAACCTCTTTCTAGGGTTTGGCCCGCTCTAGGGAGGGGGTCGTGACTGATTTGGTATCAGAGCTTAGGGTTATAGGTTCTGTAGACACATTGCATTGGAGAGGGTATTAACGGGATAGTTTTATGTATAGGAAAATGTCTGGATGTGGCCGTAGTACTGGTACTCAACGCGGGAGAGGGAGAGCTCGACGATTTGTGAGGAAGTCGAGTATTGGTATTGAAAGACCCCAGGCTCTGCTTGTAGATCCTGCACCAGATGTAGCTTCATCTGATGTTCAGCCGTTTTTGAGATTGGTGAAGGTTCTAGACCTGTACCTCCAGTAGTTTCGGCAGCTGCCCCCACTGCTATTCCTATAGCTGCACCTGATGATGTTCTGGAACTGTACCTAATGTGACCCCTTCCATTCATTCAATTCCCCCTACAGCCTCACATCTAGAAGATATATTGGGAAGATTTATCGATGTAGTTGCACAGATGGTTACCAGAGGGCCAGCAAGTAATGTACCTTCGAGCAGTAGTGGTAACACGAGCAAGCTGGATCAGTTTCTTAATTGAGGCCCCCACAGTTTCATGACACGGCCGATCCCTTAGTTGCAGAAAAATGGAAGAAGATATTCAGCACTATTTAGTCTGTTGGATTGACCGATCAAGAGAAGGTTAGATTTGCCGCTTTTATGATGAGAGGTGAAGCAGAGACGTGGTGGAAGCATACTGAGACCGTACTGATAGACATATTGAGATCACCTAATTTTTGGAGAACTGATGGACCTGGAAGACCTCAGTATATCACATGGGATATGTTCGAGGAAGCCTTTAATGAGAAGTACTTTCCGTATGCTTATCGTAGTGAGCAACGTCGTCTGTTCGAGCACATGGTTCAGGGACCGACAGAGACAGTGATGAAGTATGAGAGGTGGATGATTTCCTTATCTCGCTACTATCCGGAATTGATACGACGTGAGGATGATAAGTGTGAGAAATTCAAGGGTGGGTTGAGACAGCAGATTAGATCGAGGATTTCTATTTTAGGGAAACTGCCATACACAGTTTTGGTTGACAGGGCCATGATTGCAGAGAGTGACATCAAGATTGAAAAAGAGAACAGAGTCGCCTTTCAAGAGAGCAGAAAGAGAGGGCGTAATGAGGTTCCTGAGGGGGGACATGATAGATCTAATAGTAGACAGTATCCTCCATAGTCGAGTCATAGCGGGTTACCACCTAGAGGCACACAGAGTGCACCTTCCAGAGGACAGTTTCGTATGGGTCAGACTGAGCAGGTTAAGAGTAGAGGCACAGTACCATCTGTTCATCAGAGTGCTGTGAGCGTAGCATCTCGGCCTACTGGCCCTCATCGGTGCTTTAACTGTGGTCAGGAGGGTCATATCAGCATGCAATGTACCAGAGAAAAGAAGTGCTTTAAATGCCAACAACCTGGACATTTCGTTAGAGATTTCCCTACTAGTGGTGGATCTCGAGGAGTCGAGCCGACAGCAGGACGTGGTAGAGGGATAGATTCCAGTGGTAGCCGTGGAAGAGGTTCGGGTTTTCCATAAAACAGAGGTAGAGGAATTTCGAGTGGACCATATGGTGGTAGAGGACAGACATCTCAGACACATACTGCACCTGATGTTGATAGGGGACGAGTCTTCGCCATGACAGAGCACGAGGCACAAGATGGTGGTGATACTGTATCAGGAACAGTTCGAGTATCAGGTATACTTGTTCAAGCTTTATTTGATACGGGTTGTACGCATTCATTTATTTCTACTAGTTGTATTCCTTGTTTGAGTAAAGTGCCGAAAACCAATAAGATTCCTTTGATTGTGAGTCTTCCTTAGGGGAATGACATCAGGATAGATGCGGTATTTAGGGGATTGAGTGTTGAGATTGAGGCGAGACAACTACCAGTTATACTTTACCCGTTAGAAATGGAGGACTTCGGTTTGATTTTAGGGATGGATTGGTTAACTGCTCATGGAGCCGTTATTGATGTAGCGACAAAGAAGTGAGGTTAAGTCAGATGATGGGGAGTTTAAGGTAGTCAGAGACCGTAATCGGGTTGTGGTACCCATCATTTCTATCATGTCGGCTTGTAGGATGATTAGACAGGGGTGCAAGGGCTTTTTACGAGTATCACTATAGTGGAAAAAGAGGAATCGATACAGATAGCAAATATTCCAGTTGTGTGTGAGTATCAGGATGTCTTTCCTGATGAGTTATCAGGTTTTCCACCTCGTAGAGATCTAGAATTCACTATAGATCTAATGCATGGTACCACTCATATTTCGGTGACTCCAAATCATTTGGCCCCAGCAGAAATGGAGAAGTGAAGGAACAGTTGCTGGATCGAGGATTTATTCGGCCTAGTGTTTCGCCTTGGGGAGCACCAGTATTGTTCGTGAAAAAGAAGGATGGTACCTTAAGATTGTGTATAGATTATCGTCAACTCAATAAGGTGACGGTCAAGAATCGATACCTGTTGCCCCGTATCGATGATTTATTTGATCAACTTCAGGGAGCTTCAGTGTTTTCAAAAATCGATCTTCTGTCGGGGTATCATCAAATGAGGATCCGAGATACAGATGTTCTCAAGACTGCATTCCGAACGAGATACATGCATTATGAGTTTTTAGTAATGCCGTTTGGACTTACTAATGCGCCTGCAACATTCATGGATTTGATGAATAAAGTGTTCCAGCCGTATCTAGATAAGTTTGTTGTAGTGTTTATTGATGATATCCTAGTGTATTCACCTTCTCAAGTTGATCATGAGCAACATCTTCGGTTGATACTTGAGATTTTGATGAGAGAGCAACTTTATGCTAAGTTCTCTAAATGTGAATTTTGGCTGGATAAAGTGGTATTTCTGGGACACATTATATCAGGAGAAGGTATTTATGTTGATCCACAAAAGGTTGAAGCAGTTCTGAGATGGGAGAGACCGAGAATGGTGACAGAGATTCAGAGTTTCCTGGGATTAGCAGGCTACTACCGTCGATTTATTCGAGATTTCTCTATTATTGCTGCTCCGATGACTCAGCTGACAAGGAAGAATGTACTGTTCGTGTGGACTGATGATTGTGAGAGGAGCTTCCAAACTCTGAAGAAGAAATTAACTACTGTATCAGTACTTACTTTACCTTCCGGACTGGATGGATATGTTGTTTATACTGATGCATCACATCAATGGTTAGGATGTGTACTGATGCAGCATGGGAAAGTGATTGCCTATGCCTCAAGACAATTGAAGACCCATGAGAAGAATTATCCCACTCATGATTTGGAGATGGCAGCAATTGTTCATGCTCTAAAGATTTGGAGGCATTACTTATATGGTGCCAAGTATGAGATTTTTACTGATCATAAGAGTTTGAAATACCTTCCCACTCAAAAGAAGTAGAATTTGAGATAGAGACGTTGGATGGAATTCCTTAGTGACTACGAATGCACTATTAATTATCATCCGGACGGCCAATGTTGTTGCTGATGCTCTTAGTAGGAAGAATGTGGGTAGATTACAGTTCTTAAGAGTCCGATAGAGGATGTTCGAGGAGTTAGCAGAGTTATGTTTGACCTTCGAGATATCCGACAGAGCAGGCCTTCTTTCCCATATGAAGGTCCGACCTACATTGCTAGATAGACTTAAAACAGCCCAGAGCGAGGATCATCAGTGTGGGAAATGGAGAACAGAGATTCCTAAGGGGGAGACATCTAATTTCAGATTGAGTTTGGAGGATGTATTACTTTTGGGTGATAGAGTTGTGGTACCATATTCGGGATCGCTCAAGCGGGAAATCTTGGATGAGGCCCACGATGCTCCTTATAATATGCATCCTGGGAGTACCAAGATGTATCAAAATCTGAAGAAGACTTATCGATGGCCGGGAATGAAGAGAGATATTTCAGAGTTTGTATCTCGGTGTTTGGTTTGTCAGCAGGTTAAAGCAGAGCATCAACATCCAGCCGAACTACTGCAGCCTCTACCTATACCTGAGCGGCCATGGGAAAATATTGCGATGGACTTTGTGCTAGTAGGGGCCGAGGACCAGAGGGTTACGACGCAATTTGGGTGATAGTGGATCGATTATGTAAGTTGCCCATTTTCTACCGATTCGAGTTACATGGGACCAGAGAGACTAGCAGAATTGTATGTGGAGCAGATTGTGCGATTACAAGGAGTACCGGCATCGATTTTATCAGATAGAGATGCCAGATTACTTCTCTTTTTGGCAGGGTTTCCAAAAGTCTATGGGGTCAAAGATTTCTATGAGCACATCATTTCACCCTCAGACTGACGGGAAGTCAGAGAGGACTATTCAGACATTGGAGGACCTACTGAGTCATGTGTATTGACTTTTTCTGGAGGATGGGATGGTCACCTACATTTGATAGAATTGTCCTATAATAATAGCTTTCAGGCGAGTATCGGTATGGCTCCATTTGAGGCATTGTATGGGAGGAGGTGCAGGCTGATCCGAGAGAGAATCAGGCTGATCCGATCTAGACTGTTAGAGGTGAAGAGTCGACAAAAGAGTTATACCGATCGAAGGAGGAAAGACCTTGAGTTCCAAGTGGAGGATAAAGTCTTTTTGAAAGTCTCTCCTTGGAAGGGAATTTTGAGATTTGGCCGGAAGGGAAAGTTGTCACTGCGCTATATCGGTCCTTATGAGATTGTGGAGAGAGTGGGCAAAGTTGCATATCGTCTAGCGTTACCACCAGAATTGGAACGGATTCATAAAGTGTTTCATATACTGTGCTGGAGAAATATATACCAGACCCTTCACATATTTTGGAAAGTCAACCGGTGGAGTTGAGCGAGAACCTGACTTATGAAGAAAAACCTGTGAAGATCGTAGATTGAAAGGTTCAAGAGTTGAGATCCAGACGTATTCCTCTTGTGAAGGTCATGTGGTCTAATCATCACATTCAGGAGGCGACTTGGGAAGTGGAACATGATATGAAGGAGAAATATCCAGAACTATTTGAGGATTGAGAAATTTTGGGGACGAAATTTTTGTAAGGTGGGTAGATTGTAACACCGCGTGACCAAAAAAAATATTAAAATAATAAAATAAGAGTAATTATATGCTCGTGACAGACAGCTTGATAGATTGAAAGATTATAAGAGAGAGAGAGGGTGATAGCGTACGAAGGAAAAAAGAGAAGCAAAAAAAAAAAAAAAAAATTCAACAGTTTCACTTTCTCACAATTATTATTTTTTTTCTTTCTCTCAAACACTCTCTCTCTCTGCCTAATCTTGGAACCACCGTCGCCGCTTCACCACTGATCATCTTCCGCCACGCACTGGCCCACCAGTTAGCTGCCGACGTAAGCTTTCTAGAGCCGTCGAGATCGAGGCCATCGGACGTCGGACGCTCCTCCACGCGCTGTCTGAATGGGATGACTCGTAGGCCACTTTTCTATATTTTCCGGCCCTCTCCGATCACTCTTGACGGCCACCTCTGGTGAGTGAGTACTTTTCAGGCCGAGATCTTTCCAACACCAGTGGTCACTTCCTGATCCGACATCGTTTGGTTGTTTTCCGTATTGCAATTACCGGTAATTTGGGATTTGTACTGGAAGTTGAGATCCGACCGTTCGATCGGCGATCCGAACGTATCAGATTGTTGCTTCGATTATACAAGCATTTTGGTATATATATCCACCGTTGAAATATTTGGTTGTGGGGCCCGATTTTTGTTGTGGGGCCCGCTTGCCTCGTTAAGCGTATCAGCAAGTTCCGAAGCCTTTCGTCGCTGTTTTTTCTACTCAACATAGTCGTTTGGATATATCAAGTGGATTATTGATATCGACTTTGCATTTTGAGCGTCCGATTGAGGTTCTTAAGTGGAATATAGCCATATTCGGGAACTTTTGCGTGGATAGAGGTAAGTACACTGCATGATGATTCTCTTAACATAATTGTTTGATGATTGATGGTTGTTGTGGAAGTCTATATACAAATATATTGGTATAATTATAATTATAATTATTTACATATATATATATTTATATATATGATGTTGAGAAATAAATATTTATTAATCAAAAGCATGATAAATATGAATTCATGATTGTTGAGATGAGATTTATGGATTGAATGTGGGATGTGATTGTATTGGATGATGTGTGTTGCAGTTGAGTTATGCAGCCGGGTTTTATATGATAGTGGTTGGGGATGAGATGAGGTATGATGATACATTACATGATCTGATATGATGGAAAACCTTGGGAGTTGTGATGAGGTACTCTCCCATTGGTTATGATATGGTGGGAAACCTTGGGAGTTGTGATGAGGTACTCTCCCAATGGTTTCACTATTATACTGAACCCGGATTAGCAACCATGTTTGATGGATGTTTGTATTATTGTGGGTTGATTGCTTGAGATGATATTATAATATATGCTATTTTCATATATTATATACTTATGTGTATATATCCTTATTTTGTTGGTGAGGTCATGTTGAGAGTATGAGTGCTTACTTGCTGAGCTTTTTAAACTCACTCCCCACTTCCCAAACATTCCAGGTAGTGCGTCAGCACATTAGTAGCAGTACCAGATTTGATCCACGTGCCACAGTTGTATTCTCGGGGTTGGACCAGACATTGTGTCAACATTGTATTTTTTTAAGGTGTGTTGTAAACCATAAAAGTTGTGTATACTTTATGGGTTTGTAATTTGTGATGTAATAATGTGTGTTTTAAATTGGTGATTTGGCAAATAGAATGTTTGAGCTAAAGAAGTCTACGAACCTCTTTTAGTGTTGGGACCGCTCTAGGGAGGGGGTCGTGACATACAACAAGCACCCTTCCCATTATTTGATATTTATAATGTGCTTGATAATTGATATTTATGCAGTACCATTCACTGGTTTCATATTTGGCCAGCTATACTATATTTTCCTTCACTGTTATTGAGTATTTTTTACTAACCGTGAGTTCTCTTTATGGGATTTCTCTAAATCGTGAGTTCTCTTGAGAACTCCTTTAATAAATAATTCTTTTTAAAGAATCATGTCTCAAAAGTCCCTCTCTGAATCCATATAAAAAATAAGTCAGGATTTTTTCTTTTCAAAAACCTTTGTGAAAATCATTCACAAAACAAATGTAAAATCATCTGTAAGAATATCATCGATCATCATGTACAATAATCTCGTGGTCTTGAAGCGTTGAGCACAGTCCCCCAACCCACTAAACCAATAAACAGTGTTGCTATCAGGCCCACAACCTATCTCTGAAATCCGGGTCTAGGGGCGTTGTACTCACAGTCCCCCTAGCCCAATACCCAGGATCTAGAGGCATATATCATCTCTAGTCCTGTATCCCGTTTGCACACGTCTATATCCGGTATCAATATCGATACCCATCAAGTTACATCTGAGGCGGGTTTTCCCCCATGCCTCCAAAATCATAAAATCATACATTTGAAATCATTTTCATCATGAAAATATTAATCTGAAAACAAGCTTTATCAAAAGCCTAAATCATAATTTTCAACTCACTTGAAATCAACAATTTCAAGTATAGGTTAATCAAATCAAGATATGTAAAATCATAATCTGAAGACATAGTTTAAATTAAGAAATAAATACTCCCAGATAAAAGAAAAATATCCACTCACAGTGCTATGGCAATTCAGATGCAGTATGCGATGTAGGTGACTTCCGAGTGTTCTGACGTCAATCTAATGTCAAAGTAACGTTAGTTTTCTTTCTTATAACTCAGAATACTTTCATATCATATGAAAGAATATGAAATGCATGGACACTTAATCTACTAGAGTATTGGAGATATCTATGGTATCTATGAATTTTACGGGCTTAGATTTGGAGTTGTACAAATGCGGTAGTGGAAACTTATATTTCACTAATAGCTTGAAAATCATTGCCTGATGTCTAACTTTGAAAATTTACTTTTTGTTAATTGGGGATGAATCTGAAGCTGAAATTTTATTAGAATGGTCCATAATGTATCTAATTTATGTCAGTTTTTACAGTTCTCAATTCCGATACCAGAAACTCAAGGTATGGACTGAAGTTCAGGGGCTGTGCAACTAAAAAACTGGGCACAGGGGCTTCAGAACATACGATTTCAAAAATTTGGTTCGGCTTCATCTAAAGTCTAAAATTTATGAATTTTGAATATGTTACTTCTTTATGTTTCTAGTTTACCTAGAATTTTTTAGATCTTGATTTTGAATTCCATAACTCAAGTTATAAGTAAATCAATACAGGCTGTTCAGAATAGACAGAAACTAATGAAATTGCAAGGCAACCAATTTGTAAAATTCAGTATAAATTCATCTGCCATCTAAAAATTAGGATTTTTGGATATATTGAACACTAATATATCTAGTTCATGTAAAAATTTACGGTGAGGTAAATGGAGGTCCAACCTTTACGTATTAACATAAATAATCAGAGATATTCGGAATGCACTGCAGCCAAGCACTCTATGCCTAAGATCCTCACTTACTGCCCTATATCATTTATTCAACTACACCATTTCTATCATGCATTTCCACACTTCAATTATACTTTATCATATATAAATCTCAATTCCCTACACTTACATCATGATTTGGCCAAGGATTTATCTTACCACTTTTGAACTTTCCAACTTAACAAAACTAGATTCATGCTTTTTCATCCATGCAACAATTGAACCAACATCAAATGAAATAAAAATAGCCCTCCCCTTATCAACTAGGTGACACTCAGTCAACCTCTTAAGGTAAAATAATATTTGGGCAATCAACACAACCATGCCCAATCCATGTATATAAGATCATAAGATGCATAAATATGCTTGCTACTCACTACCTTTAAACTAAGATGTCAAAGGGAGAAACTAGGGTTCATGAATGATATTTTGAGAATGTTAAATTTCAAGCTCAAAACTGAAATTAGAAGAGGGAAAGAAGATTAGAACTCACTTTACATGAGAAAGAAGCTTAAGATCAACACCAACTGCATCCAAGTTTTTCTTCAAGCTTCCAGCAAAAATGAGAAGGATGATGAATAGTGATTGAGGTCATGTCTCTTATATATGTAAGTGGGCAGAATTTCTTTTATGGTTTTTTTTCTTTTTATAAGGCACATAACGAGATTTCTAGAGAAATCCCGAGTGCTACAGTAACAGCTGCACTAAATACATTTTATGACTTATTTCTGTTTTGATTTTGGAAGAATATTCAACATTCAAATTGTAGGTCTCGATCTTACCTTTCCCACGATATAAATTTCATAAAAATCGGAGATCGTATGAAAAAGTTATGTATCAAATACTAAGAGCCATATGTATTGAATCATAGAATAAATTCCACATCGGAACTTCGAGGAATTGTCGAATGTCTAACTAGAAACTTTCATGAGCCCATACGTACTCTCAAATTATTAGATATCAGGTATTATTCCATTCATGACTTGGAAATCTTCGAGAGAGACGGGAATTACCGGGGTGTTACACACACACACAGAGATATATATATATATATATATATAAAGTGATTTTAATGATGAAAATATAATTTTGTGTTTTTTATATTATTTAAAGGACAATAAAAATAATTATTCAAGGAAAATAAACATTAATCTAAAAACATAGAATTATTACAAAATCCCAAGTGCTACGAAGGATAATATAAAAACTTGTGCTCAGTATAAATACAAAATAAATATTTATAGTGGATTAGGGATGAATCTATCCCTTAGAAGAAACACATGCTCTCAACAATTTTTTTTAGAAAAAATTCACTAAATTTTTTCCAAACCAAAAAAAAATTAATAATAAAAAAATAAAAAATATTTTTATCCCATCTCGTATTTTATTTTATTCCCCTAAACCATATCTGATCCTGTTAAAAATTTTGGAATATTTTTTCGATCAGAACTAATTCAGATATGACAATTAGAATAAATTCCCATCAACTCTTACATCGCACCAACTCTGATAATTATTTGATTATCTAAGACTTTCCCAAATTAAAACTAATTTATTAACAAACGAGATGATGTGAAACTGCCTGCAAAGCTTAATTGTTGCCGGTTGCTGCTACTTAGTTGACTTTGCATTATCTAGAATTAGGTATGATGCAAAATAAAACTTAAGAAAATAAGAATGAACATTGAATGTAACAAATAGAAGACAAGCCCTATAAATTCATACTGACTACCACCAGAATTTATCACAATCAAATCAACAAAACAAACATCTCCATTCAACATATCATATCTGTTGACGGATGATTTTGGTCTCATGGGCAATATGGGTTTTTACTCCCGAGACAATCCTCATTCAACCGTGTGAATTTGTTTTGTTTATGGGAAACAAAAGCAAATTTGGAAAAAGATGGGTAAATACACCAATCAACAAAGAGATTTAACGTGTTTCGGCGGATCGGATCCAACCTACATCCACGGGCACAGAACGGACGGTGTTTTATTACCGAAATATGTTTCTCTGATCTGTTTTGTGTTTACAAGTCTTAATTCTCTCTTGTTCTCTTCTCAACTCTCAATACTCTCCATCATCTACCTACAAGCACGCTTTCCCCTCCTATTTATAATAGCAAAGAAACAGATTTCCTTTTCCCATAAGAATTCCTAGTCGAAACTACATTCACTTCCCATATCCTATTAGGATACTGACTTATCAACCTTTCCCCATGAAAGTAGGATAACTTATCTTCTTATCCGTAAGAATATGGAACATATCTCGCCATGTCCTCGGTTTTCATGAGGTCGGTCACAATGGTCTTTTGAACTGAGAATGATGTTATCGATCTAATAATGCCTGACCATCTGGTCTGGAGTGGTCGGTTACCGATCATAAAGTGCTCGGCCCCTTACTGTTGGCTTTTAGTGGTCGGGTCGGCATTAATGATCTTGACCAAGAAGGAAATTACCTTTTTACCCCTACCGTACTGCTTAAATATCATAGGGCCTGAAAATACCATCAACATCTGTCCCTTAGTTCTCGGTTCCAACGAGTATACAAGTTGGTGCCGGGAACTACATAAAAAGAATAGTAATCTTGATGGAGTGACGGCTAGCCTTTGTGAGGAGAAGTTTATTGGCCTGTCACCACCATGTCCTCGGCACGATTTGAGATGCTCGGTCTGACTTCTTTTTCCGCCAGAAGCAAAATCCCTTCATTGCCCTTCTGTAAACCATCCCTCGAGACACGTAACCGTCATATCCTCTAAAATGCCCATCAGATCACTTCTAGGGTTTAACATGAGCCTGCCACTTGTCAACCATCTGTCGTCCTTCCGCCAAAAAGCAAGCAATCCGACCGCCATCGTCAACTCAAAGGACGCCCAATCTCATCCGTCCATCCAACCCTGAAAGATCATTTTAAAAGACAACATGTGGCGTACATCTAACGCCCTCGTTCGATCCAACAGCCACAAATGCACCGAACAGATTATAAGAAAACGGAGTAATACACTGTTGCCTTCTTTTACAAACGCTTCGAATTTTCCCAACCGCGAGAACTCATCTCTCCCAACTGTGCTCAGTG
Source organism: Zanthoxylum bungeanum (assembly GCA_019454045.1). Lineage (NCBI taxonomy): Eukaryota > Viridiplantae > Streptophyta > Magnoliopsida > Sapindales > Rutaceae > Zanthoxylum > Zanthoxylum bungeanum. Next base: position 20,142 of record SKCR01006161.1, on the reverse strand, counting down.
AACTCAGAGAATGACCAGACCGCACCAATCAATCTGCAACCTTTCTAAAAGAACCAAGTAAGTCTTCTGAACGACCTCCTTACTTTGCTTTTCATTAGTTGCGAATCCTGCATTTTTCTTGTGTGTTTGGCTCTATGTTGTTAGGGATTGATTTATGGCTTGATTGATGTTGTTAGGGCATTTAGAACCCACAGGTTTAGTTTTCTCGAAATCCCAGGGTAACTGTGAAATCCCTGGCCGTTTTAGAAATTAGCTATAGACTGACCTCCCCCCTTTTTTTATATCTCGGATGTCAGGGATGTCTGACAATAGGTCTTCCTCTGTAAACTCTGCTAGACCTCCGACCCCCCTGTTAAAGAGCTCTCCTCGAGCTCGGGGGCACCAAGCATAGAGGACCTCGACACTACCCCAACCCCTTCTGAAACTGAACAAGATACTTACCATCAGAGAATACCTCGGAAGGACCCAGAGCCCGGTGATTTTGACTGCTCGGCTTTGGACATGGATCGGCCATCCAAAATAATTGAAGACGATCTAGCACTACTCCGGCAGCGAAATGATATTCCGATAGATATCGCTCTTGAAGTCCCCGGTCCAATGGATCGTGCTAGTCAACCTGATGAGGGTTCGGTGGCTCTTCTCCCGGCTTTCTTTGAGTGTGGACTCCGGCTGCCAATTCAACGTTATTTCGCCTGGATGCTGGCCGAGATAGAGATCGCCCCTTGCCAATTAAGCCTGAATAGTTGGAGGATTTTGGTCGGGCTACATGTGATTTGGAGTCGGGCGAGACTCGGCGAACCCTCTCTTGAAGAAGCGAAGAGGTTGTACCGGTTGAAAGCCAACCCAAGAACACACCATGGTTGGTACTACCTTTCTGCTTACGCCGATTCGTCAAACATCGTCGGCAAACTCCCCGATTCCAACAAAAACTTCAAAGATTTATGGTTCTGGGCCACAGGAGATTGGGACGGGTCCTGAGATCATACGAATAGGAGGTCTCCATCCCGGATATCTTTAGAGTGGGAGGTTAGGAATCTAACCTTTAGTGTTCATGCTCTTGATTTTATGATAGGATTTTAACTTCTTTGACTCTTCCCAGTTTGTTGGAGGGACGCTCCCAAGGTCTCCCATCAGGTCCGGGCGCGGGTGCGCTGGGCTCGGCGATATGCCGACCATTGGAAGCAATTGGTTAACGATGCGGTCTTTGTCGAGTCGGGTCTGATTCGGACTGCTCCTCTGAAGGTCCCGGGGCGGATAGATAGATTCTTACTAACCTTATGACCGATCCATTTGTTTGCTTAGCATGATAATGATTTGAAATTATTCAGATTCTGGACTGAACACTTCTCTGCACTTTGCCTTTTGCAGGAATGTCGAAGAGGCCGAAATACCGTGACCAGCTGGCTGGCGCAACAAAGAAAACCGGCCAGGTTGGGGCCGGGCCCTCTCAAAAACGGCCAGCGACTGCTGAGACCAGAAAAGTGACTGAATAGGCAGCCCCGTCAGCTACCCAAAGCTTATCTCCCCCTTCCAGGGCATCGCCAACAGTCTCTGCCCGACCCGCCAGCCCATCAAAACCTACCAGAAAAAGGAGGCGTCCGTTCGGGGGGAGTAAGCCGAGCTGACTCGGGAGGTGGAGGAGGAACGGGTCCTGAGCAAGAGGCAGCCCGTTCGGAAAGAGAAGAAAGTGTCGGAGGGTTCCTCCAAAAAACAGAAAGGTGCGTGATTCTTGGCGTAGAAGACCTTGGTCAAGACATCAGGGAGGCCACTTCTCACTTGGCGCCGGCAATCAACGAACTGGCTGAAGCGGTCCCTCCGGCAAAGATTTCGAGATATGAAGATCTCTCTCCCGATGATGTAGTTACATTGCTATGCTCTCAGATGGCCAAGGTAGCCACACTTCTCTTATTCCCGCTATGAGTTCATGACTTAGTTTGATTTTCTGATTTTCTGTTTCTTCTCGGCAGGCGACCTATCTGGCGGCCAAGAACAAGGATCTCCTCCTGAGTCTTTTATCTGAGGGTGGCCAAGCCTAGAGGCTCTAGAACCGACTTACTGAAATGGAGGCCAAGCTGGCCCGTAAAGAAGAAAACATAAAAAATCTGGAGCTGGCTGTCGTTGAGGCCCATACCACAAAAAAACCTCTCAGGGCCGCCGCCTCTCTAGAGAGGAAAAATATTGATGCTGCCAAGAAGGACTTGGAGGCTGCCCAGGCCGATAATAGGATCCTATAGGTGGAAGTACGTAGCGTTGAGTCCAAGCTGAGGGTCAAAGATGAAGAGCTGGTACGGGCCCGGGATGAGCTTATGAGAAACGAAGCTGAGTTGGAGGTCGAGAGGGACGCAATCAGACTTGAGGAGGTCGGAGACTGCGCCGAGATCTTCTCGATGATACTGCCCAACCTGGATATGAGGCTTATCCACGCGGCCATCCGCTTCTGCAAAGGGGAAATTTCACAGAAGGAGTTTTAAAGATGGCTATCCCTTTCTCCCGAATAGGTGATGGATCCCGACCCCATTTCGATTGTCCCGACACTCCCAGCTCCTGAAGAGGACCGACCTGGGGCTTCTACTCTCGAAGAGAATCGACCTGAGGCTCATACTCCGGCCCCCGAAGCCATAATTGTCAGTACCTCTCAGGCCGTCAATGTGGAAGCCATCGTCATTCCTCTCGAGGTCGAGCCAATCCATCTACTACTCGAGCCTATCGAGGAAGAACCAACTGCCCCTGTGCGGGCTGATCTGTAAGGGGTAACCCGAACGGGGCCTCGTGTAATTATGAACAAACTTTATTCTCCTTGTAATAACTTTTCACAAGTATATTTATATATGTGTTTATTGTTGGGGTTGGTGCTCAGAGCGCCAATTCCCGGTTGTATTTCTGTTGAATACTTCTATAAAACATTATTATTATGAATAATATATGCAGTTTCTATAATATAATCTATTTTTCTATATGGTAAAGACGTAATGACCCTAGAATGATTAGTCATGATACAGTTGCAAAAGCGTCGCAACGGACATTGAGAGGTATCATGACGTTGTCATTCTCAGACAGTTCCTGGTCAAGGTTTACACTACTTGGTCAGTATAGTAAACCCGTTGAGACCGGTACATGTCGTATACTGGAATATATGATTCCAATGGTTTCTCAATGAACCAAAAGTCTTGGAGACTAGTATAGACGTGTAGGTGTTTATAGCGGATAAACACTGAACGACTCACCGAAGATTCTTAATGGATGGTACACCAGCGTCAATAAGAATCTTTTGGGTTGAGTAGCACTTGTGATTCTTAGACTTGAGATGCCATTGTGGGCACATGAGACATCTTCTACACTTAGACGGCAGTCACGTCACCGATCTATTTAGATCAGACCTCCGCCTGTTCGTTGGCGTAGATAGATCCTCAGGGTGTCCTATGTGTATCAAGATAGGATCCGTCAGTTCTGTGTATCAGAGCATAGGTAGTCCATATGATTAGCAATCAGATAAAACCATGGGCCCGTGGTAAAGTTTAGAAGCTAGTTCTAAACATTCATTTTGAGATTGCTAATAGAATAGTCGACTGGATAATCCCGATAGAGATTTGGCGTTTACATCTATATCTCTGGGATTTATCCGGATACCTGTGACGGAGGAATTATACATTTGCCATGACCTCGACCTGTATGGTTCAGTGAGATTATCCGTGATCGTCATAATCTATGGGTGGATAGATTATAGACACGAAATTTGATTTCGTGACGGATATACCTGAATCTAGAGAGTCTCAATAATGAAACATACTCGTAGAGCACTAGAGCAACATTAATAATAATATTGATTATTTATAAAGTCGTTTAAAGGTTAAACGCAAGATACGTGCTAAAAGGACTAGATAGTCATTTGCCTAATTATTGTGTATTTACATTTAATACTTGATTAATTTAAATACACATTAATTAATAGTCAAAATGAGTTATTTGACTTTTATCCTAAATGAATATATGTTTTTAATATTTAATGTAAATATTATACATATATTTAATATATTTGTATTTGATTAATTAATTAATTATTTAATTGTTAAATGATTAATTAATTAAAATATAAATATCTTATATTAGGATATTTTAAGTAAATGATGATAGTTGCAATTGTTGACTTAAATAAATATCTATAAAGTAGTTTTAGATATTTATATTAAGATAACAAATGTATTTGAAATGAAAATGAAATGAAAATTTTGGTATATACTTGTTACAATTTTCGGCCAAGGCTTATTTGCACAAGTATAACTTGTTTTCATTTGCTTTTCATTTGGTTAACCTAATACACTTTACTAAAACATAAAACTCCATTGAAGAAAGACAAAGGAAGCTTGAGAAAAGAAAGACAAAAATCAAAAAGCTTGGATTTTTAGTAAGTTTCTTGAACTTGCTATTAGTAAGGAATTTGTTACTTCGGTTCTAGGCTTTAATATATGACATTCTTAGGATGTTTCTTTCTTTTTTCCTTGTGGTTTTTGTTGATGGAAGTTTTGGTGGATGTGTAAAGCATGTGTGATGAAGGAAGTGTATGACTATTGTAGTTATAAACATTCTTTTAAGGTTTTTGAAACCATGTTGCTAATCTAGAGTTACTGACCCACTCTTAAATGACCTAGATTTTATCTTGAGTTGTTTCATCGTGTTGAGACTTGGATTGGATGGAAGAATGATGATTGAAGTAATTGATTTAATGTATTTGGTCTAATTTGTCCAATTTGTGGAAATTGTAAAATTAGGGTCATGTATTTGGTCTAATTTGTCCAATTTGTGGAAATTGTAAAGTTAGGGTTCATGACGAATTCCAAATTTGGGGCTTTTCATATATGTTGTGTATTTGTGTGTGTATATGATGCATATAAAGTTTCATGTTCATTGGATTACATCTTGATGTGTTTTGAAGCATGAAATGACAAAGTGCACCAAATGGGACATTAGTGAGGCTCTCGGCCAAATAAGAATTTTTGGGGATTTTGTTGCTTTTGGTGTTTTGATGTTTTGAACATCATAAGTTCATCTTGAAATGATTTAGAATCATTCAAAATTGATTAGATCAATTTCGGACTAAAATGGACAAAAATACAAAGTAAGGGTATTTCGGTAAATTCACTTAAATATGATTTATTGAATTTATTTTCATAATTTGATTATTGGAATGTTAAATAAATATGTTTATTTAATTAATCCGAGAAAAAATTTTGAAATCTGAAAATCGGATTTTCACCGCTTCCGCTGCGTTACCGGATTCACCCCCTAAAACCCCTACATTTATTCCATTTCTTATATTTCATACTGCTCCGGATGCTTCCCTGCAAACAATCACTTGCGGCCCGGCCGACCTGAGCCGAGAATATGATCTTGTGGTGAGATGAAACCTGCCTCCGAGCTGAGGGAAACACTTGGCACTGGGGGGAAATGTTACGTCCCCAGTCCAACAAGATAGACTCAGTGGGACGTAACCCGACCCCGAGCTGAGAGAAACACTTGGCACTAAGGGAAATGTTATGTCCCCATTCCAAAAAACACACTCAGTGGGACGTAACCTGACCCCGAGCTGAGAGAAACACTTGGCACTGAGGGAAATGTTACGTCCCCAGTCCAAAAGACAGACTCAGTGGGACGTAACCTGACCCCGAGCTGAGAGAAACACTTGGCACTGAGGGAAATGTTACGTCCCCAGTCCAAAAAATGGCCTCGATGGAACGAATCCAGCCCCGAGCCGAATAACCAAGTGGACTTGGCGGAACGAATCCAGCCCCGAGCCGATTGAGCAAGTGGTCTCGGCGGAACGAATCCAGCCCCGAGCCAAATAACCAAGTTGCCTCGGCGGAATGAATCCAGCCCCGAGCTGACTAATCCTTGGGACTTATTCAGAAGGGAAGTGAATCAATCCTTTGAAGCCCTATCGGATTTGGCATGGGCGTCCCCTGCGAGACCAGCGAAAAGCAAAAACAAAACTTTTAGAAAATAAAATCAAAAAACAGGGGTGACTTAACACTTATCCCAAAGCAACAGCACAGATGCCTCAAGAAAGCGTCCTGTCCAATGTCTCTAAAACACAATTCTGAATCTTTCAATTCAGAGTCCCACGAACCAGGATTCGGATCAAATAGCGTTTAGGATGGTAAGGGCACATTCCTCTATACGTCAGGTCGCTATGGAGCCTGCATTTTATTCGAGGGCTCCTCCTTACAACACTAGAGCAAGTATACGCCACGAGGGTTTGTAATCATTCCTCGTGCTATGCTTCTCAAGGATCCGAAAGACTAAATAGGTAGGTATCAAAAGAGTGTCTGAAACATTAAAGGCATGCTCCTCCTTATGCTCGGTAACACTGGAGCAAGCAAACGCCACGAGGGCATAATCCCTCATCGTGCTATGCTTCTCACGGATTCGAATGGCCGAATAGGTAGGGATCAAAGAGTGTCCGAAACATTAAGGGTATGCTCCTTCTTATGTTTGGTAACACTGGAGCAAGCAAACGCCACGAGGGTATAATCCATCCTCGTGTTATGCTTCTCACGGATCCAAATGGCCGAATAGGTAGGGATCAAAGAGTGTCCGAAACATTAAGGGTATGCTCCTCCTTATGTTCGGTAACACTGGAGCAAGCAAACGCCACAAGGGTATAATCCATCCTCGTACTATGCTTCTCACGGATCCAAATGGCCGAATAGGTAGGGATCAAAGAGTGTCTGAAACATTAAGGGTATGATCCTCCTTATATTCGGTAACACTGGAGCAAGCAAACGCCACGAGGGTATAATCCCTCCTCGTGCTATGCTTCTCACGGATCCAAATGGCCGAATAGGTAGGGATCAAATAGTTTCCGAAACATTAAGGGTATGCTCCTCCTTATGTTAGGTAACACTGGAGCAAACAAACGCCACGAGGGTATCATCCCTCCTCGTGCTATGCTTCTCACGGATCCAAATGGCCGAATAGGTAGGGATCAAAGAGTGTCTGAAACATTAAGGGCATGCTCCTCCTTATGTTCGGTAACACTGGAGCAAGTAAACGCCACGAGGGTATAATCCTTCCTCGTGCTATGCTTCTCACGGATCCAAATGGCCGAATAGGTAGGGATCAAAGAGTGTCTGAAACTTTAAGAGTATGCTCCTCCTTATGTTCGGTAACACTGGAGCAAGCAAACGCCACAAGGGTATAATCCAACCTCGTACTATGCTTCTCACTGATCCAAATGGCCGAATAGGTAGGGATCAAAGAGTGTCTGAAACATTAAGGGTATGATCCTCCTTATATTCGGTAACACTGGAGCAAGCAAACGCCACGAGGGTATAATCCCTCCTCGTGCTATGCTTCTCACGGATCCAAATGGCCGAATAGGTAGGTATCAAATAGTGTCCGAAACATTAAGGGTATGCTCCTCCTTATGTTCGGTAAATCTGGAGCAAGCAAACGCCACGAGGGTATCATCCCTCCTCGTGCTATGCTTCTCACGGATCCAAATAGCCGAATTGGTAGGGATCAAAGAGTGTCTGAAACATTAAGGGCATGCTCCTCCTTATGTTCGGTAACACTGGAGCAAGTAAACGCCACGAGGGTATAATCCTTCCTCATGCTATGCTTCTCACGGATCCGCTGGTCAGACAAAACGTGTGGGAACACACTACCTGCAGTCGTATTTCCCCAGCTGGCCAGACCGGCCATCTTACGGGGGCACTCCCTCCCCGCGATTACCATCTCGAAATATCCCTTATGAATGCAAGTCATAGGGTTGTTCTGCTCCAACTTCGGGGGTTTGACTTTACTACGAAAGGATTTGCGTGCTCCCTTATGTGCTTCATCCCTTGATGTAGTCCTGGGGACGGCTTTGCTAGAAGTGGGGGCTGCGTCAGGTATTGTTTTAACTGTAGGAATGCCTCATCACTTTCTGGCGTCCAGTTGACTTCCTTTTTTACCTTTTTGACGACTTTGAAGAAGGGGTGGCACTTGTTGGTTGCTCGGGAAATAAATCGATTGAGCGCGGCCACCCTACCGGTCATACTTTGCACTTCTTTTATCGTCCTGGGAGATTTTAAGTCCAGGACGGCTTGGATTTTCTGCAGATTTGCTTATATGCCTTGAGAGCTTACCATATAGCCCAAGAACTTTCCCGAGGCCACTCCGAAAGCACACTTCTCCGGGTTGAGTTTTAAATTATTCTTCCTCAGTAATTCAAAGGTTTTCTTCAGATCGGCCACGTGACACCCTGGCTCCTTAGACATTGTTATCATATCATCAACATATACCAGCATCGATGTGCCAATGAGTGGCTTGAAAAAAAATTTCACCAGCCTCTGAAAGGTTGCCCCCGTATTTTTCAATCCGAATGGCATTACTTTATAACAGTAAAGCCCCTGATCAGTAACAAAGGTCGTCTTCTCCTCGTCCCCAGGATGCATCTTGACCTGGTTATATCCTGAGAAGGCATCCATGAAGCTTAGCAGTCCCTGGCAGGCCGTTGAATCCACCAACTGATCTACGTTTGGTAGTGGGAAGCTGTCTTTCGGGCACGCTTTGTTGAGGTCGGTGAAATCCACACGCATCCTCCACTTTCCATTTGATTTCTTTACTAATACCACATTTGATACCCACTCCGGGTATTTCACTTCTCTAATGAAACCAGCTTTCAACAGTTTTTCTACCTCGGCAACCATTGCCCTGCACCGTTCCTAGTTAAAGGTTCTTCTTTTTTGCTTGACCGGTTTGTGTGATGGGCTTACTTCCAAGCGATGATTGATGAACTTCGGATCAATCACGGGCATGTCGTCGTGCCCCCATGCAAAGATGTATGGGTACTCCTTCAGACACTTCAGCAGATCCTGCTTCAGGACCTCGTCTACGTCTCCCCCTATTTTTACATTCTTTCCAGGTCCGAAAAGTTCAATCTCCTCTAATTCTTCGATTGCCCCTAGCCGGGCAGCTTTCTTTGGCCGAGGACCTGGATATTTACTTGTTTCTTCCTCGTCTTCGTTCCCTTGTCTTTTTCGGGTACGTGTTTCAATGCAAAGGGTTTCCCTTGAGAGGGGGGCGAAACAGCTCAAAGCCACCTTCTGGCTTCCGCACACAATTCCAATCCTTTCCCGGGTTGGGAATTTCAACATTAAGTAATAGCAAGACATTGCAGCCTTTGTCTTCATCATGAAAGGCCACCAATAATGACTTGGTAACTGCTCATGCAATCCACCACCGTGAAATTTATCATAATCGTCCGAGTCCGGGGATGGGTTCCGATCGTCATCGCCAATTGTATCCTTCCCAATGGGATGATCGTTGAGCCCCCAAAGCCTTATAGGGGAGTCCTATCATCGGTTAGAGTCGCATACTCCACACCAAGGCCGTCCAAAGCCTCATTGGAGATTATATCCACCGCACTCCCGGGATCCACTAGGATTCTGTCTATCTCAGAACCACCGATTGTCGCCTTGATTATTAATACATCATCGTGGGGGAAACTCACCCCCGAGCATCCTCATCCGCGAACATTATTGGCACTGACCGACCACCTTGTATTTCCGAGGCCCGTTCTGTTTCTAACACTTCCAACCCCTGAGCCCGACTATAGTTTTTTCTTGACCGGTTAGAGTCCTCAGCCAGTGTCTTCCCCCATGCGATGATATTCACATGTCGACAATGTGTTCTCTGCCTGGCCGTCATAACTTCATGGTCAATATAATTATTCAAGTACTCATTCCGCGCCAGGTCTTCCATTTTCTCCCGTAAGTCTTTGCATCCATTCGTTGTATGTCCCCTCAAATTATGATGCATGCAATAGGATTTATTATTCCTTCTGTCTGGCGGGAATCTCCTGAGGTCAGGTTCTATCAAGATACCTTATACCTGGATTTCCATGACGATTTGCCCTAGTGGTTTATTCAGAGGAATGTATGCCTCTCCCCGACCACATGGTTCACCTGGGTCGAGATTCTCTTTTCCTGGTTATCCCGAGGTACCGGCTTGAATTCCCTTCACCTCGGGGGTGGTTTTTTGAACTCCCTGTCTGGCCTGCGAGGAGCTTCTGCCCTCATCGTCCTCTCTCTGATAGTTGTCCCCCTCCGGGTAATTCTCTCCTCATCTTCCAACAAAAAAACTTTCGGGCTGTTTCTAGAGCGATGGCATAATCCGGTGTACCCTGGATCCTCAGGTGAGTCCATAACTTTCCGATCTTTAAGGCTCCCTTTAAACTCTCCAAGGCCTCGAGCGACTCATATCCTCCGACCTCGAGCACCATGCTATGGTACCGCTCAATGAAAGCCTTCAGTGGCTCATCGTCTCCCTGTTTCATGAGCCTCAATTCCCCAATTGTCTTCTTTGGGACGCATGCCCCCTTAAAGTGCCGAACAAATGACTTCCTGAGTTGCGCGAAGATTCCGATGCTCCCTGGGGCTAGACTTCTGAACCACAGAATGGCACATCCCCCAAGGTTAAAGGGAATACTTTGCAAACGGTATCCCCTACTACTCCTTGGACCTCCATCAACAGGACAAAACTCTCAATATGGGATTTTGGATCAGTGTGGCCTTTGTAGGGCGTCATGGACGGCATGTTGAATCGTCTTGGGAATTTTACCGACCTTATTTCTTCTGTGAGGGAGATTCAACTTGGCCATTTCTTTTCTTAACAAGATTTTATACTGCCATATGTGTTACCGTGCCGCCTCCTGCGGCCTTCTTTGCGTCTGTCACCCCAGGTGCGGCGTTCCTCTTGGCTGAGATTTCCCGTCCAGTTTTATCCTTCATATCTCCCCTTTTGGTTGTAGGGGGGCCATCATAGGAAGAATCTGGCGACTGTCTCCCCTCTTCTTCTTCCTACGTATCCTCCGTTTGTAAATCTTTTTCTACCACAACGGACCTCATCCCGTAGGGACCCTTCCCATCGATTCATCGTCATCACTCACATCTGCGATTCCTTTTCCTTCTGCTATTTCGCTTTCCTTCGACTGGCTCCGGCTTCAAGCCTCTTATATTCGTCTCTCACATCCTCTCAAATCTGTTCATCATGGATTTCAACAGGATTTGATTTTCTCTCTATCTTTCTCATATTTTCTCCATCCATTCTGATGTTGAACTCTCCGATGACTGGTGATTTCCATCTTCTGCCATCGTCTTAATACGCGAGCTGCTTTTTGTAAGAGTTTCCCACAGACGGCGCCAACTGTTGACGGTTGATTTTGATCTCAGGGGCACAATGGGTTTTTTACACCCGAGACAATCCTCTTTCAACCGTGAATTTGTCCTTCTGTAAACCGTCCCTCGAGACACGCAACCATCATATCCTCTTAAATGGCCATCAGATCACTTCTAGAGTTTAACGGGAGCCTGCCACTTGTCAACCATTCGTCGTCCTCCCGCCAAAAAGCAAGTAATCCGACCGCCATCGTCAACTCAAAGGACGCCCAATCTCATCCGTCCATCCAACTCTGAAAGATCATTTTAAAAGACGACATGTGGCATACATCTGACGCCCTCGTTCGATCCAACGGCCACAAATGCACCGAACAGATTATAAGAAAACAGAGTAATACATTGTTGCCTTCTTTTACGACTGCTTCGAATTTTCCCAACCGCGAGAACTCCTCTCTCCCAACTGTGCTCAGTGAACTCAGAGAATGACCAGACCGCACCGAGCAATCTGCAACCCTTCTAAAAGAACCAAGTAAGTCTTCTGAATGACCTCCTTGCTTTGCTTTTTATGAGTTGCGAATCCTGCTTTTTTCTTGTGTGTTTGGCTTTATGTTGTTAGTGAGAGATTTATGGCTTGATTGATGTTGTTAGGGCATTTAGAACCCACAGGTTTAGTTTCCCGGAATCCCAGGGTAACTGTGAAATCCCTGTCCATTTTAGAAATTAGATATAGACTAACCTCCCCCCATTTTTTATTTATCGGATGTCAGGGATGTCTGACAACAGGTCTTCCTCTGCAAACTCTGCTAGACCTCCGACCCCCCTGTTGAAGAGCTCTCCTCGAGCTCGGGGGCACCAAGCATAGAGGACCTCGACACTACCCCCACCCCTTCTGAAACTGAACAAGATACTTACCATCAGAGAATACCTCGGAATGACCCAGAGCCCGGTGATTTTGACTGCTCGGCTTTGGACATGGATCGACCATCCAAAATAACTGAAGACGATCTAGCACTACTCCGGCAGCGATATGATATTCCGATAGATATCGCTCTTGAAGTCCCCGGTCCAATGGATCGTGCTAGTCAACCTGATGAGGCTTCGGTGGCTCTTCTCCCGGCTTTCTTTGAGTGTGGACTTCGGCTGCCAATTCAACGTTATTTCGCCTGGATGGTGGCCGAGATGGAGATCGCCCCTTGCCAATTAAGCCTGAATAGTTGGAGGATTTTGGCCGGGCTACATGTGATTTGGAGTCGGGCGAGACTCGGCGAACCCTCTCTTGAAGAAGCGAAGAGGTTGTACCGGTTGAAAGCCAACCCAAGAACACACCATGGTTGGTACTACCTTTCTGCTTACGCCGATTCGTCAAACATCGTCGGCAAACTCCCCGATTCCAACAAAAACTTCAAAGAATGAACATTGAATGTAACAGTTAGAAGACAAGCCCTATAAATTCATACTGTCTACCACCGGAATTTATCACAATCAAATCAACAAAACAAACATCTCCATTCAACATTTCATATCAAAATGGTTCAAGCAAGTTTTATATTCTCATTTGGATTGATTCTGGCATGTTCATTCATGATGACTACTCAAGGACTTGAAACATTTCCTGAGAACCCATTGTTTGGTGGACAGGATCCTGACGTTGGAAAATGTCTGTCAACTCTGCAGAGCGTTAACGGGTGTGTACAAGAAGTCATAACCTCATTCTTTAATCTTAGAGTCAATTTGATTGGAAATGCTTGTTGCAAGGCCTTCAATGAAGTTGACACCAACTGTTGGCCTAAGCTCTTCCTTTAAACCCTTTCTTCCCTCCGTTGCTCAAAAACTATTGTACAGAAATCGCCAAGGAGAATGCTTCAATGCCACCAGCCCAAGAACAACCGCACCGTCACCAAAAGCCTGATCAATAATAATAGTAGTAGTTAAGATTGATTGTTGTTATTTTCATGATAGAAATAAGATGATATTAAATATTTCTTTCTTGAATAATGATTACAATATAAGAGAGTGACAATGATCTTATTTAGCTCCAATATGTCTTATTTAGCGGTCTAAAAATTTTAACATGTCAAATCTAAAAAAATTAAAAAAATATATAAATGACTTCTATATATATATATATATATATTATATTCATTTATTCACAGACCCCATTTTAAAAATATTTTTAAAAACCCTTAAAATTTAAGATAACTTAATACCACACTTATATTTTGATCTCATTCGATTGTCTCCTGGTCTTTATTCATACGATTTTCTAAAAAAGCGTTAGTTTATTGCTGAAGCATTGACATCTCCAAATAATTCTAAATTTGCACGAAACTTGTGATCATTTTGGAATTAAAACATCACCATACATACAACAAGCACCCTTCCCATTATTTGATATTTATAATGCGCTTGATAAATGATATTTATGCTATATTTTCCTTCACTGTTATTGAGTATTTTTGACTAACATTGTGATAAAAAAAATGTGATTGAATATTTATAATTATCATTCTAACTGGAAAGGTGATAGTTACAAATTGAAATTGTGACTGAGGTTTATGTGCGAATTTGACTATGTAACTATGATTGTAATTGCTATGACACATCGACTTTGGAGTTGAATCTAACAAATTTCCAATTTTTACTGTAAAAAAAACTTTAAAAAAAATTAAATTCACACAGAAATGAGTCATCATGGGAATCTGGGAAATATATAAAATGATATATATATATATATATATTTGTTTATCATTTTCGATAGTGGTCTAATTTTATAAACTCGTCTAAAGTCATTCAAAATTTTAGGGCAACTCAGGACTGTCAATATATTCTGATCTCATTCAATATCATCCGTCTATATTCATATTGTAAAATCCTCAATTTGGAAAATGCTACCGGCAGGGAATAGGTCATACTATCCCCCTAAGCCTCAAATTATCTAACTGTTCAAACTCATCCCAAACATAAGTTCATGCATAGGGTCCAATGACCAACACAATACTCATAGAAATGCATCTCAAGTTTCCATACAATGAACTTAAATGTACTTTACATTAAAAATCTGATGTTTGACACACTCAAAAACTAAAACTATGCAATGTATGTCATGCAACATTTACTTGACATTGACTATGCTGACTTCTGGACTCAATCTGGTGGACTTAACACCCAAGTGACAGCCAACAGTATCCGTCCTCTCTCTCTTGTCCTCTGGGAGATCCTACAAAACAAAAACACTGGGAGTGGTGGGTTAGGTCGTTTTTGAACGACTTAGTGAGTGGACAGTTCAAAACGAAACTGAAATACTTTATAAAAATACATGGTTCAAAAACCAAAATCATTTCAAGAAATAGTCTCTTTTGCTCTGAAACATTTTATTGGATTTCTCTAAATCGTGAGTTCTCTTGAGAACTCCTTTAATAAATAATTCTTTTTAAAGAATCATGTCTCAAAAGTCCGTTTTTGAATCCATAAGATATAAGTCATGATTTTTTCTTTTCAAAACTTTTGTGAAAATCATTCACAAAACAAATGTAAAATCATATGTAAGAATATCATCGATCATCATGTACAATAATCTCGTGGTCTTGAAGCGTTGTACGCACAGTCCCCCAAGCCACTAAACCAGTAAATAGTGGTACTATCAGTGTCACCAACCTATCCCTGAAATCCGGGTCTAGGGGCGTTGTACTCACAGTCCCCCTAGCCCAATACCCAGGATCTAGAGGCATCTATCATCTCTAGTCCTGTATCCGGTTTGCACAAGTCTGTATCCGGTATCAATACCCATACCCATCAATACTATGTCCGTCAATTCCATATCTGTCAATTTCATATCTGAATCAAGTTACATATGAGGCGGGTTTTCCCCATGCCTCCAAAATCATAAAATCATACATTTGAAATCATTTTCATCATGAAAATATTTATCTGAAAACAAACGTTATCAAAAGCCTAAATCATAATTTTCAATTCACTTGAAATCAACAATTTCAAGTATGGGTTAATCAAATCAAGATATGCAAAATCATAATCTGAAGACATAGTTAAAATTAAGAAATAAATACTCCCAGATAAAAGAAAAATATCCTTTCAAAATGCTATGGCAATTCAGATGCGGTATGCAATGTAGGTGACTTTCGAGTGTTCTGACGTCGATCTAAAGTCAAAGTAACGTTAGTTTTCTTTCTTTATAACTCAGAATACTTTTATATCACATGAAAGAATATGCAATGCATGGACACTTAATCTACTAGAGTATTGGAGATATCTATGGTATCTGTGAATTTTACGGGCTTAGATTTGGAGTTGTACAAATGCGGTAGTGGAAACTTATATTTCACTAATAACTAGAAATTCACTGCCTGGTGCCTAACTTTTAAAATTTACTGTGATTAATTGGGGATGAATCTCAAGCTGAAATTTTATTGGATGGTCCATAATGTATCTAATTTACGTCAATTTTTACGATTATCAATTCTGATACCACAAACTCAAGGTATGGGCTAAAGTTCAGGAGCCGTGCAACTAAAAAACTGGGCACAGTGGCATTAGAACAGACGATTTCAAAAATTTGGTTCGGCTTCATCTAAAGTCTATCACCACTTTTGAACTGATCACAAGGATTTATCTTACCACTTTTGAACTTTCCAACTTAACAAAACTAGATTCATGCTTTTTCATCCATGCAACAATTGAACCAACATCAACCAACATCAAATGAAATAAAATATCCCTCCCCTTATCAACTAGGTGACACTCAGTCAGCCTCTTAAGGAAAATAATATTGGGCAATCAACACAACCATGCCCAATCCATGTATATAAGATCATAAAATGCATAAATATGCTTGCTACTCACTACCTTTAAACTAAGATGTCAAATGGAGAAACTAGGGTTCATGAATGACACTTTGAGAATTTTAAATTTCAAGCTCAAAATTGTCAGATATGACAATTAGAATAAATTCCCATCAACTCTTATATCGCACCAACTCTGATAATTATTTGATTTTCTAAGACTTTCCCAAATTAAAACTAATTTATTAACAAACGAGAAGATGTGAAACTGCCCACAAAGCTTAATTGTTGCCGGTTGCTACTACTTAATTGACTTTGCATTAACTAGAATTAAGTATGATGCAAAATAAAACTTAAGAAATTAAGAATGAACATTGAATGTAACAGTTAGAAGATAAGCCCTATAAATTCATATTTCCTACCACCGGAATATATCACAATCAAATCAACAAAACAAACATCTCCATTCAACATATCATATCAAAATGGTTCAAACAAGTTTTATATTCTCATTTTCATTGATTCTAGCATGTTCATTCATGATGACTACTCAAGGACTTGAAACATTTCCTAAGAACCCATTGTTTGGTGGATAGGATCCTGACGTTGGAAAATGTCTGTCAACTCTGCAGAGCATTAACGGGTGTGTACAAGAAGTCATAACCTCATTCTTCAATCTTAGAGTCAATTTGATTGGAAATGCTTGTTGCAAGGCCTTCAATGAAGTTGACACCAACTGTTGGCCTAAGCTCTTTCCTTTAAACCCTTTCTTCCCTCCGTTGCTCAAAGACTATTGTACAAAAATCGCCAATGAGAATGCTGCAATGCCACCAGCACCAAGAACAATCGCACCGTCACTAAAAGTGTAGAGTCCAGCTGCTATTTTCTTCAAGTGTGCAGTTGTTTTGCATGAAGTGTGCAAGTTGCCAAGAAGCTTCCTGCCATGTGAGGATGAACCAGCTGTCATGCATCCTGAGAAAACTCCAAGCCACCTTTAGTGGTGATTGCCAAGAATCAAGGGGAGTTGAAAATGGAAGAAGAAGCCAACCTACTTTAGGTGGGTTACTGTAGATTTGTTGACATTTTGACACTGGATGTTGCCTATAAATTTTGGCATTTGCAGTATGTTTAATACATCCCAAAGAGTGTTGAGAATTGTATAGAGAGAGTGAGATTTTTTGTAAGTTTCTAGTTGTAAACTTGTAATCTATTCTTGTATAGTAATAGAAGTGATTTGGTTTTTCCTCAAAACACTCCAAGAGTGATCGGTGAATCACAACAAGTGGTATCATGAGCTTCGGTTGTTCTTTTGGATCGTAAAACCAAAAATCAGAGCTTTCGATCGGAAAATCGGTTCCGATGAAAGTTGTCAAAAATTCAATTTGAGGGTACCATCAGCTAGTTCACGAAGAGACGAGCACGGTGGTATTTTTCGGCGATCAAACGGAGGTCCAGGAGCCCGCACGCGCCAGGCAAAATCTTCCACCCGCCGAGAGTCCCAACAAGCGCCGCGCGTGTAGCTCAAGGTTAAGACGCTGACGTGTCTGCCACGTCAGCGCAATGTCAGTGAACAGTCAGCGCCCAGTCAGCGCCACATCAGCCGACAGTCAGCGCCACATCAGCGTACAATCATCAGCCACGTCAGCGCCACATCATCCGCCACATCAGCGAGCCGGTCCCACACAGCCACGTCAGCACAGCCACATCAGCAGCCTGTTAAATTTCATTTAGGCCCCTGAAGTTTTGAAATTTACAGTTTTGCCCCAGAACTTTTAGGAATTTATAAATCAGCCCATTTGTCGGATTTAGACCAACGAAGTGTCTATTCCACCATTTTCGACCATTCCGGACGCAACGGTGACCTCCGATTTATGAAATTAAGCCCCAATTTTATTGTATTTTCATTTTAAACTTGAAAACTTAAAATGGAAATGGAAGATTCTCATTATGGTGCAATGATTAAACTGGCTGCAACTAATTACTCCCTCTGGAGACCTCGGATGATAGATTTTTTGCATTGCAAATATTTGTTTGATGTCATCGAGTTGATGGGAGTGAAACCAGAGTCTGTTAAGGAGTATGACTGGAATAAACTCAACAACAGAACTTTGGGTCATATAAGGCAGTGGATCGATCACAGTGTCTTCCACCACGTAGCACAGGATTCAGATGCTTACGGGATGTGGATAAAACTGGAAGACATGTTCCAGGCCAAAACAGCTCGGAATAAAGCCCTGTTAATGAGGCGTTTGGTGAACCTGAAGCTACGGAATGGAACTTTCGTTGCGGAACACACCAACGAGTTCCAGAGCCTGGTGAATCAGCTGTCTGCAGTAGACATGCAGCTGGGAGATGAAGTTCAAGCCCTCTTACTACTCAGTTCCCTTCATGATAGCTGGGAGACATTGGTGGTTACTCTCAGCAATTCCGCTCCAGGAGGTAAAGTTACCATTCCCATGGTAAAAGATGCCCTGTTGAATGAGAAGTCCAGGAGAAAAGATATTGGCTCAAAACAGACAGAAGCCTTCGTCACATAGACTCGAGGAGACAAGATTAAGAGAGACGGAGAGAGAAGCAGAAGAAGCACAACCAGGGGTAGATCCTCAGATGGAAGGAAGCCTACCTATAAGTGCTATCATTGTGGTATTGTAGGCCACCTAAGGAAGAATTGCCGAAAACTGCAATGAGAGTAGAGAGAAGGCAATTACCAACCAAAGAATGACGAAGGAGAGACATTGGTCGTTGTCCAAGCAGATGTAGCAATATGCTCCATGCAGGAAGAGACATGCCTTCACAACGCAACCCAAGATGTTGAGTGGGTGGTAGATACTACAGCATCCTACCACGTCACTCCTCACAGAGATTTCTTCACAACCTACTAAGCAGTAGACTTTGGATCAGTGAAGATAGGAAATATCAGTTCCTCTGGGATAGTAGGAATGGGTGATATTCAGTTGCGGACAAATGTCGGGTGTACATTGACCTTGAAGGATGTCCTGCATGTTCCAGAACCTCGGCTGAATGTACTCTCGGGGATAGATCTTGACAAACAGGCTATGACAATCACTTCTGAAATGGCACATGGAGAATGACAAAAAGTGTCAGGGGTGTCGCCCGAGGACATGCTTGTGGCGCACTATACAAGACTCATGTGAAGATTTGTGCAGACAGCCTCAATGTAGCTGAAAAAGATGCTTCTCAAAATCTGTGGAATCGGAGACTCGGACACATGAGTGGGAGAGGGTTTTCTATCCTAAACAAGAATGAGCTTACCAAGGATGCTGCACGAGGTCCTTGCAACCACTACTCAATTGGTAAGCAACGCAGAGTCTCATTTGATTTCTCTTCAGAGAGAAGATCAGAGTTGCTCAGTCTGGTGCACTCTGATGTTTGTGGTCCTTTGGAGGTTGATTCATTGGGCGGTGGTCAGGTGGGTGGTAACAAGTATTTTCTACTTTCATCGATGATCCTTCACGGAAAATCTGGGTGTATTTCCTCAAGACGAAGGATTGGGTCCTAGATCAGTTCAAGCTGTTCCATGCCATAGTAGAGCATGAAACAGGGAAGAAGCTGAAGTGCCTTCACACAGACGATGGAGGCAAGTACAGTTCCAGAGAGTTCGAAGCCTACTGCAGGAGACATGGGATTCGACATGATAGAATTGTCACACACACACCACAACAAAATGGTGTCGCTGCGAGAATAAACTGCACCATTATGGAGAAAGTCAGAGGAATGATCAGTATGGCTAAGCTGCCAAAGCCATTCTGGGGAGAAGTTGTTCGTGCTGCCTGTTACCTGATCAACAGATCACCATCTTTACCGTTGAACATGAAGATTCCGGAGAAAGTGTGGTCTAGTAAGAATCCCTCATACACTCACCCTAGAGTATTCGGTTGTTTAGTCGTTGTACATGTACCCAATGAGCTTAGGGAGAAGCTCGATGCAAGGAAAACTCCATGTATATTCCTAGGCCATGGAGATGAAAAATTTGGATACATACTACGGGATCCGAAGGTGAAGATGGTCATCAGAAGCCATGAAGTAGAGTTTTCTTGAAGACCGAACAATTGAAGATATTGAAATGCCCAGGATGTCTTCCAATTCCAGTGCCAACAGAAATCCAGACCCAGCACCAGCACAATTGGCCACAGATAGGGTGCACGAGGAATTCAGAAGTAGAGAACCAG
>SKCR01006160.1:0-25163 GCA_019454045.1 Zanthoxylum bungeanum | reverse complement strand
ATCAGGATGATCGGTTCACGGGTTTTTAGATGTTTTCAACAGTTTTTAACGTTTGGTTTTAAAGGTGTATTCGTCCGGACTCATGATCGATTCTCGGTTCGACTAATCGGTCTGGTCCAATTTTTAAAACAATGCACAAAACTAAATATCGCAATTAGTTTAGCCGTCCTTATAGTGAAAGCAAGAGGTTATTAGATCGATTAAAAATCTAAATTGGCAAGTTTATTACACCATTTTGTTGTGTCTTATAGGTACCCCAACAAAGCTGAACCACAAGACGGAGCATATCATAAATGCTAAATTTACTCTTGGACATAAATCTTGTTTAACTAGAGGTATCAGTTCCTAATTGTCACATGATTTATTTATTAATTTATTTATTTTCCTTTTTGACTATTTTTTCTCATTTTCTTTTTTGGGTTTTGACTTGCAGCATTCCAACCAATACTATGGAAACTTTTAAAATTTTTAGGTATAAAACACACTTGTGTGTGCCTTGAACTTGTACTAGCTATATATATATATATATATATATATATATATGGGAAATGCTTAGAGCACTCGTTAAGGATCCATTTTAGTAAAATTTTCATGGGAAAAATGAAAAAATAATTAATATTTTGACAAATTTTTTGTATTCCCCATAAAAATTATGTGAAAACTTTCCAAAATGGATCCTTAATGAATGCGGCACTCGTTAACATGACCCTATATATATATATATATATTTTTATCACTAGCTATATCATAAATCCTTACATTTAATAATTGGTTTGCAGTTCCTTACACAAAAGAAATAGAAGAGATAAAATTAAAGCATCATCAAGCACTTCAACTAGTAAAACAGCTTTGTAAGGAAGCAATTACAACTCTAGACCATGCAAGAGCTTCATCAATATTGAAACCACCACTATTTTTAGCTGCAGAACTTGGGGTTCATGAAGTTATTGAAGAGATTATTGTGTCATTTCCTCATGCTGTCTGGTTTTCAGATGCAGAGAATCATAATTTATTCCACTTGGCAGTTATGAACCATCAAGAGAAAGTGTTCAACCTCATGTTTCAAATCAACAACTGCAAAAATGTATTGTTGTTGTCGCGAGACACTTCTGGGAACAATATTCTGCACTTAGCCGGAAGATTAGCACCTCAACATCGACTCAATCTCAACTCCGGTGCAGCTCTGCAGATGCAGCGCGAGTTACAGTGGTTTAAGGTCAGCTCTGCATATACTTGTTATTCCTTGAGCTTAATGTTTTAATTGAGGCAGGCTAAACATAAATGGTTTTGAAAATAGCTAAATCTTGGACAGGAAGTGAAGAAAACTGTACTTCCATCTTATAAAGAGGAAAGAAATTTTGAAGGAAAAACCCCGGCAATGGTGTTTACGGAGGCACACAAGGAATTGCTTAAAGAAGGTGAGAAGTGGATGAAAGCTACAGCATCCTCTTGCTCGTTAGTAGCAGCACTGACAGCAACAATGGTATTTGCGGCAGCAATCACTGTACCCGGTGGGAACAACGAAGACAATGGTCACCCAATATTTTTCGAAGATGCAGCCTTCAAAATATTTGGTGTTTCAGATTCAATCTCAATGTTCTCATCAGTTGCCTCAATCTTAATGTTCTTGTCCATTCTCACCACATGGTATTCAGAAGAAGATTTTCTTTATGCCTTGCCCAAGAGATTAATCTGCGGTCTAGTTACCTTGTTCCTCTCTGTAACATCAATGATGGTAGCCTTTAGTGCCATTGTCTATCTGGTGTTTTGCGACAAAAAGGAATGGATGCTCTTTCCGGTGGGTGTCTTGGCTTGTTTGCCGATCTCCTTGTTTGCATCCTTGCAATTTCCACTCGTTGTCGACATCATATACTCCACATATGGCCCTGGCATTTTTGGTCAGCAAAGCAAACAAATGCTCTACTAGGTTCACAGACAAAATCTTTTATAGAGTAACAAACCTTATTTAGCCTCATCACTTGAAACCAAAAACTACTTGTATTTTCTTTTTTGGTGTTTTTTTGTTTTTTTTTTTTAAAAGACAAAAGTCCATAACTTAAGTGTAATGATATCAGCTGTTTGATGGTTTTGCAGGACTGTTTGATGAAATGCCAGAGAGAGATTATGACGTGTGTTAAATGCAACAGCAAATAGATGGCAATGCAGTGAATCCAACATGCATGCCATCCATCACTTTGGCAATTGATACGAGGTGGTATATCATGTGCCGGGTGTATATGTCATCTCTTTCACAGCAGGCGGACCCCACACAGTTGTGGAGCCCGCCTGCTTTGAGAGAGATGACATATACACCCGACACATAATATAATTTTCGAATTGATACATTGACAAGGATAAGTCTTAAAAGTTGTTTGTGTTTGAAGGTCATAATTAGTTATGGGAAGTGTTGTCAACGAATCGAATTTATATCGAATCATAAATGAATCGAATCAAAATATTATGAATTCGTATTCGATTCGTTTATTAAACGAATCATAATATTAGGATTCGTATTCGATTCGTTTATTAAACGAATCGAATACGAATATTCGTTTATTCGTTTATTCATGATATTATTTAATAAAATAATTTACCACACTTGATTTACATTAATTCTTCATAAATATATACATATGTAATATGTAATTAATATATTTACTAAAAATATCTCACCAAATATCGAAAATATTACTTTTTCTATGGTAATTAGCTATAATTTCTCGAATCTTACTTGAAAATTAACAAGAATTAGTAAATAAAAATAATAAAACGAATCCTAAACGAATCAATGAGCTTAAATTTATATTCGATTCGTTTAATAAACGAATCGAATCGAATTGACCCATTTATTAAACGAATCCATTTTTTCAAATCCGTATTCGCTTTAAAGTGAATCGAATCGAACGAATAAACGAATCCTGAATGAAATTGCTACCCCTAGTTGCAATCCAATATCATTCTAATTCGTACATTCATGAAAATGGAGAGTACGTCAGCCCAATCCTATTCTCATACGTCTAGTGTTAGGGATAGTAATGGTAATTGTTCCCGTGGATTCCGTCTTTTCGGATGAGATTTTGGATATATTTTTTTGGATATATTTTTTTTATCCCATTTTGAAAACAAGACAAGCAAAATAAGTGTCTCAAAATTTTTAACAGAATCGGATGATATTTAATAGAATAGAATAAAAGTTTAAATAGAATGATTTTTTATCTCAATTTCATCTTACCCGATACATTATCATCCCTAGTCTAGTGGATCCCACAATTTTAATTTTAAAAATTATTATCAAATCCACAAGGACCCACCCACCACTCTTATCATTTAACTGAACAAGTGGATAAGTTTTTCTCCATTTTATCATAGTAAAATGGTAGATTTTAATTCAGAAAGTCAGCTTGTACACAGTAAAAAAGTTGCTGTGTCTGTCTGGCATCCAGCAACCAAAAAACAAATGTTTACAAAAGTGGTGAAAGGACGTGATGCTGTCTGGAATTATAGAAATTCTATATGCAAAACATTTAACTTTCAAAACACAAAAAACAAAAATCTTGCCTTGTTCCAGAAAATATATGTCAACGCCCCACATCTGAGAATCTGAATTTTGGATCACAATGAGGATAAAACTGAGGAATAATGCAACGGACCTTCTTGAAAATCAGGTATCTTGATATGTTCCAATACTGGAGACATCTTCAAACCTACGATTTGTACATTTGGATTTGAATGACCATCCAGGAAAGCATTTGTAATCTACAGAAGTAGCATAGATGATACATTAGTCTTTAATTCCCAGAATATAGTGTCTTCTTTCCAAATGATGGACAGGGTTTGTATTCGATAAGAGATTATACAATTAATCACGACTAGAAAGTAATATTTGCAATATAAAAAGGAACACATCATGCATACCTGAGTGCATCCAAAAAGCTTAAGTATCTTCAGTGACATACAGCTATCTACAATCAGACCCACAGCCTCATCTGACAAATTCCGGCACCATGATAAATCCAAACCTACCAACTTGTTTGATCGTCTGGCAAGTGATAAGGCAGTGTTGTCGGCAACCTAAGATGAAGTTACAGATATCCCTATCAGAACTATTTTAGAATAAACTTTAACCCCCAAGAAAACCCAACTAAAAATGAAAAGCAGCTAATTGCCCTAACTTGGGCAAAGATTGGGATCCAAAACAGAAAATCAAGAACATAAGGGATTCACACAATAGCAATGCCCATAATATTCTTGTATTCACATAAGAAACGCTTAAATCAATACTCAAAAAATATTAATACAGCACAAAAGAAGGATAAATGCAATCTCATGTAGAACAAATTCTTAAACCAATCCTAAGATGAGCAAGACCAGACCTCAAAAGAGAAATTAACAAGCTTACATTCTTGACATTGTTTAATGAAAGTTCTTTCAAAGGCTCCCCAGACATTTCCAAGAATGCAGCAATAGCTTCATCACTGTCAAATACAGAAGGTCGTAAAAATTAAATTAGAGTTGTGTCATTAATGCCAGGACCATAACCATGAGCATCGAACATGCCTAAAAATCACAGTGATGATATGGTAACAAGAACACAGCATAAGAGGACATTAAACACAAACAAGTATGTATTTTCACTAGAATCAAACACAATGTTTACATTGTGGATAGAGCAAATGATGGCTTGGACATTCAAACTCTTTACACAGAACCCACAGAATTCTATACCATAATTATTATTCAACAATTCTTAAAGAGTAAACTTTCATATCTAAAGACCAAGTCTTACATCAAATCAAAAAAATGAAAACATTTCAAGATAGTTTCCTATTTGCGGACGCCGGCAACTTAACAACAGATCCAAGCCACTTCATTTTAAAATATGTAAAGTTTTAAAAAACGTGGGACCCACACAAATTTATCAATTCAAATAGCGTATTCAATTAACCTATTGTAACATATATCCATTAATAATTTTGAATCGGCTTCCCAAATGCCCAGATCGCAAACCCATATCACAACCAGGCACTCCAACAACTCCACCATTCCTTCCTTCCCCTTGCAGTTCCCTCTTAAATTTGCCATTTTTAGCCACTCTTCCTCTTTTGGTTTCATCTCAGCTTCCAATTGCTTCTCCAACTCTTCCATTGAACCTGACCCCAAGGCCACAAGCCCAGTTGCCAATCCATTCTTTCTCTTACATTGCTTCACAAATTTCAAGCTAACAAAGTGGTTTCCACTTAGCTTTGCAAAGTGTTGATCTTTCTCCTAGAGAGAGATGGAAAAAGATAGTGTAAACTAGAGTAACAAAATGATGATGCTTCCAACGGAATCATGAATTTTTTTCCTTCGAAACATTGAGTTTAAGGTAGATGAAATCGCATAACAAAAATGGTGATGAAATTCATTTTTAGGGGAGATGAAAGAGAGAGAAGATGACAGCTTTGTCAATAAACATGTGGGCCCCATGACGTTTTAAAATTTTATATCTTCTAAAACAAAGTGGCCATTGGATCCTTTGCATCAGGATCCAATGGCCTCGAAATGAGCCCAGAGTTGCGGGCGTCCACAAGTGATCCCCTTGTGTGTGTGTGTGACCGGTTTTCAAAATCCTCTCTAGAGCAAACTTCCTATTTGGAAACTACATGTCTAACTTATATTTTTATCCCCCGGGTTCTGAGGTTCAGCCATGTGTCACTCCAGAAGAAAGGGGGCAGCTAATTGAAATTGATAATTGGAGAAACACAATGACAAGGGTTAATGATCCAATTGCAACCTATTCTTCTTCCTTTCCGAATTGAATGTCCGGCTTCAATACAGGAGAGCAAAACAATGACAAGGGTTGATTATCAAATTGTAGCCTGTTCCTCTTCCTTTACGAATAAAATACTCGACTTAAATATTGGAGAGCAAAACAATGACGGGTTGATTATCTAATTGTAGCCCATTCCTCTTCCTTTCCGAATTGAATGCTCGACTTCAATACTAGATGGCAAAACAATGATAAGGGTTAATGATCCAATTTCGGCCTATTCCTCTTCCTTTAGATTCAATTTAGCAACTGTGAGTTGTTAAGCCATTCCGATTAAGGGTGAATCCTTCTTTTCAGAAACCGTTCCAATTATTATGATAAATTGAACACTGTTCTAAACAATGGCCTAGGCGCTAGGCGGTGCATGGCCGTTCCGATTATGCATAAAAACAATTGCTAGACGGTGTTAGGCGCTTAGGGGGGTCTAAGCGGTTCTAGGCGGCCGTTTAGGCGGCTCTAGATTTTTTTTTTTGGAAAATTACAACACTAAATAAATTTTTTTAGGCCTAACACCACCTAGCTTATCCTTCTAGGCGACACCTATAAATCCGAGGCGCTAGGCGCTCTCCCACCATACGTCTACCGCCTAGCATTTTTTAAAACATTGACATTGAATATCTACATATCTCAATATCCACAATGTACCATAAGTTCAACAAGATTCATGTATGTTTTTTTCTGTTCCATGTATCTCATTATGATCCTATGCCTATATAAAGGAGTATTAAGATGAATTAAAAATAATGGCACTATGGCCTTAACTTGGCGGGCTAAGTCAGCTTTGGTCGATGCTGCTTGAATAATGTAATATACTAATATATGATAAATATTAGAAGGATCATATTGGTGTTTGTTTCATGATGTGTCTATTTTATTGATATTTATGAAATCTTTACTTATATATAACAAATTACTATTTTTTTTTTAAAAAAATCATATAGTCAGGATCATGTCAGATTCATGTGGATTTTATGTAGATTGTAAGGTACATAAATACAAAAAAAAAATCTTTTAACTTCATGTGGACTTTATATGTATTGTAAGATGTGGACGTGAGAATTTCAAATACACATATAAATATATATATAGATATATAAATAAATATAAATATAAAAAAAACTCACTTATCTTTTCTTTTCTTTTTGAAAAATAAAAACGACAATAACGTGCGGGTCTCAATGTTCGAAAACTCGGTATACGGTGCGAGGCGGCCACCTGCGTGAGGCGAGACAGACAGCCTTGAGGCGGTAGCCTCAATCGAAACACGTGGAAAAAATACAAATAATTAAAATAAAAACATAAATTCATTAAATTTTCAAAATCGAATCATCCACAACACAAAATCATTCATCACATTTGAATAAAATGAAACATAACGAAACAAGTTCATGAAAAAAATGGCTATTAAAAAGCCAAAAGTCTGATAGTATAAAAAAATAAACAAAGAAACTAAATGACAAACTTCACATAAGACAAATGAAAGTGTCAAGGTATTGTGCACTTCAATAAAAAATAATTAAACAGAGAAAATTAAAGTGCCCTTTAATATAAAAGGGCAAGGACAACAGTGTTGTTGATAGAAAAATCAAAGTGTCTTCTACAAATAGTCAACAGTACACTGCAAGAAGATGCGAGAAAGTCCGACAAAAAATTGAAGATGAAGAAAGAAAAAATCAACAGAGAAAAATACCTTGAAGATGGAAGAAATGAGGAAAAACCAAAAAGATGATGAGAAGCTTCAATCTTGATGGGTTGAAAGCTTGAAGATGGAAGGCCTTTCAAGGTTTCAAAAATCGGATTGAGGCGGCGCCTCGAGGCGCGCCTTGACCGCCTCGGCACATCGAGGCAGCCGTCTCGATCTATGAATGGGTAAATTGCAACCTTCATTCATTGAAGCGGCCCGCCTCTCTACTTTTGGAGTCTGGGAGTCCAGATGCATAAGGAGGCGGACGCCCCGACCCAAATAACGTGATTATTAAAAAAATACAAGGCTGAGAGAGCAGCTACAAGAGGAAGAAGACGACCCAAAACAGAAGAAGTAAGAAGAAACAAAATGGAGAGAGAGATGAACAGAAACACAATTTTGTCTTACAAAAAAATGGACAACAGCTCTTTCAATTTGTAAATTCATTTTTAATTTAAAAAACTAATATCTTATTAATAAGTGGTGGATAGCTTTACACTTTTTATTGATAAGTGTGAATGTGTGATTGAATACAAATTGCTTTTTTGTTATTGGTGATTGCTTTTAAAAAATTTATTTAATAATTATTAGTTCATTGCTTTCATTATATTTTGAATGGAGCCAATTTATGATGTGCTGTGTGAGATCAAAAGACAACCACAATTGTGATGATACTTTTAATAAAAAATTCGAATTTCATCGTAAAACAATAATAATAATATTAATAATAATAATAATAATAATTATTATTATTGTTATATATAACTCCAGCTACCAACTCCACATTTGATCTTTATTTAAGTTATAAATTATTATTTTTGTCTTTTTTTTTTTTTTCTATGTTTGGCAATGTTCTAAAATGCACTAGGCGCTAGTCGGTCGGCGGCCTAGCGCCTAGAGCGCCTAGTCAGGGCCTAGACGGCTAATCGGAAATTGAGAATTTCTATAATTAGGTTTAAGATTTGGTATGATTTGGATAAATTAATTATAGATAAATGTTATTTGAGTAATGACTAATATTTATAAATGGTCAATTTGATGAGAAACTAACAAAACAAAACAAAAAAAATTAGATTTTTGAAATTATGGTTTATGCTCTAAATTGAGATTTTTTCAAATTGATGAGTTAATGAGTTAATTTTATAAAATAAGCTTAGGGTTAGGATTGGGGTGTGAAATTCAACCGGAAAAAGCAATTAATTTCGAATTCTGCATCGGTCAACGGCGGTTGACCGATGAATTTGCGACGAGCGCTTGGCCCCAACGATTTGGGGCCAGGCGCGGCGGCTATAGGCCGCCGAACCTATATGCGCCTAGGTGGGGCGTTTTAGAATACTGAAGAAGCTGCTTGACCTCCTCGAGGTTGTCCACCTCACCTCAAACGAGGGATCACCGCATACCGAGTTTTCGAACCTTGGGGGCTTTAGGGTTAGCCTCCTCAAAACTCTTATTTTGGCTTTAGAGGGAGTTGAATCGGGACAAAAAGTCCTGACTTCAACTCCTATATATATATTTTTAATTTTTTTTAGAAAACTAGTTGTTTGGGTCAGGGCGTCCGCTTCTTACAGCACT
Organism: Zanthoxylum bungeanum; assembly: GCA_019454045.1. Taxonomy (NCBI): domain Eukaryota; kingdom Viridiplantae; phylum Streptophyta; class Magnoliopsida; order Sapindales; family Rutaceae; genus Zanthoxylum; species Zanthoxylum bungeanum. Next base: position 16,098 of record SKCR01006160.1, on the reverse strand, counting down.
TTGACGCCCTGATCCGATAAGCATTGAGGCAGGCCGCCTCAATTACTAGAGGCGGCTGCCTTGATCGGCTGCCACGGCAGCGGCGCCTTGAACCGCTTTTTGAAACATTGGCGGATCTATCTATATTTAGTTTATAATTAAAAGAAAACACCTATAAAAACATTTTTTAAAGAATAAATGTACAGAACTACAGCTTGGTGACGATTTTTTCTATCATGTTTGATATTCATGCAAAACCAAGTATGTATATCACAATCTTCAAAGGCTTAAAAGACTCGCTGGGAAATTTTCAAAGTTCAATCAAACACTGTTAATCATTGCAATAAGTTTAAAGAATGCATACTCAAAGGATAGGAAACTCAACCAATCTGAAAAAAACCAAACATTAAGCAATTTATTATAATGTAGTTCCAACACAGATTTAATGAAGGTTTGGGGAAAAGAATACCAATGCATTGAGGATTGGAGGCATGCTTAGGACATTGTCTGCCTTTCATATTAAAGCCATCTAATCTTATCAAATATCCACAAAGTCAAACAAAAGTTACCACACTATGTATTATTCAAAGTGTTGGTGCTTGTTAGTATTGCGAACGGGGGTCCCAAACATAAGAACTATTAGAAGGGAATTTTACGGTTATGTTCACATCAAAGCATACAAACATTTACAAGCAAATAATTTGCAAGAGCACATAATAGGCAAATATGAAAAGATCTCAAATAAATAAAGAATGGTGTGATGCAACATTCAATTTTGCTTTGCCGACCAAAAACAAGGAAGACAAGAAAATAAAAAATCCCCAATATCAAGGTAAAAAACCAAACCTGAATGCATTGCGGCAGAGTTTTAAAGTTTGAATAGCTCGACAGCCAATAGCAAGATACCCAATACCAAAATCTGTCAATTTGTACAAGTTAGAAATATCAAGGGTACATAGTCTGGGACAAGTTTCAGCAATGACTTTCAAGGAAAAATCAGTCAATTTCCTGCACCAAATTAGGAACCCAGCATAAATAAAGAAGCCAAGGAATTTCACAACCAATAATCATATTATAGCTATAAAAACTTACACACAATCAGTCAAAACAAGCTCTTTCATATTATGACCACAAGCATGAACAAATCCCCTGACAAATTCATCAGTAACAGTTTCAATGCCTGCTACTGACAGAACTTCCAAATGTTTTAGCTTCTTCAGTGCCGGCAGAATAAGCATAGCATCAAGGCTTTGGCAATCATTAATATACAGTTCATGTATAAATGATCCCAACTTGTCGGCTAAGATGTACATGCTAGTTGCGGTAAGAAGGAGCATTGGCTGAGATTTATAGATCTCAGAGCGGGAGTAGAAGAAACCAGTGCCTTAAAGCCAACATCAGAAAGCCGGCATGCACCACAGATGGATAAAGTAGCGAGGGAAGGCAAGCTATTTGATGACCTAGCTAAGGTAGACAGCAGTATGTAATCTGGCAGACAGCGCCCACATTTGTCAAGTTGGAGAACCTGATTTACAAAGCAAAGAACTTCACTTCTCCCAACAGTTCAACCGATAAGAAACAAAAAAACTGAAGTACATATTCATAAAGAAAAACAACTTACACTTACACATCAGACTTTAAAAAAAAAAAAAAAAAGAAAGAAAATCCTTTCAAAAGATAATACTTGACTTGAACAGAAACAAAAGGTCAATAAGCCAGTGGCATATTTTCTAATGTAACTTGCCATTATAGTCCACAAATTACAACTGTTGACCACAGTTTCATGAACTCCTATGCTAACCATCACCAAAACATGTCAAACCCAAGGTAAGCAACTAAGCATTTAAACTGAAACAAACTACTCGACAAATTATTGCAAATGAAGATCAGATGTCCAATCAAAATACATGGTGAACTGAACTCCAGATTAATGCAACCATATGAAATACAAAAAGAAAGCTATCATTCTCATGAAAGAACCTTACAGTCAAGTTCTTGGTGTCACAGCTGTCAAAAGCTTTAGTGAACTCTTGTTCTGTAAGCCAAGAGCAATCCCCTAGACGGATCTCTGTAGGAGACCCACTGACAAGAAGGTTCAGAAAATGACTATTCATTCCCCGAGAATCACAGAGCATGAAACTAAGCTTGTGCCTCAATGCATCCGGGACATGTTCAAGTGAAGTGATTGCATCAGCATTCTGAACAAGAACTTTCAAACTCAATTCTTTCAATGATGGAATGATAAATTTTGGTCCCTTACGCTGACCCTTTTTGGGAATCCATGATATTGATGTATTACTTTTCTTCTTAGGGTCCAAAGAGAAAGTCCCCTGTCGCCCACTCAGTTTCTTTTCTCGGTCCCTAACAATTTTCATAGCAGTAGAGAAAGGACCGGGCCAGTCTTCAATCGCTTCCTCCGCTTCTCCTGCTTCCACTTGCATTTCATTCTCAGGAGACAAATGAATCTCCTCTCCATCAAAATAAGCAAACTTGGATGCGTTTTGCCTAGCTATATCTCGAAATCGTTCCATTCTCAATTCACCAACTCTACTACTACTTTTCCCATCTACCCTTTGTTCCATTCTTGGTTCATTAATCCTCACATTATTCTCTCCAACTACAAATCCTTCCGAATGTTTACTACCTACTTCCAAACCCACGTCATCAAAATCACTCACATTCAAGTTCAAATCAATATCAACCAATTTTGCCGTCCCTTTCTCATCTCTACCGAATCTTCTTCTGCGCTTTTCGCTACAACTCCCATCAGCATTTTGCTTTACCTCCAATTTATCGAAATCAACAACATCAACACTACTACCACTTCTCCTATCTACCCTTCGTTCCATAATTGGTTCATTGATACTAACACCATTCTCCCTAATTACAATTCCTTCCAGATGCTTACTACCTACTTCCAAACCCACGTTATCAAAATCACTCAGATTCAAGTTCAAATCAATATCAACCAATTTTGCCTTCCCTTTCTCCTCTCTACCAAATCTTCTTCTACGCTTTTCGCTACAACTCCCAACAGCCTCCAATTTCTCTAAAGCAACATCATCAACACCCTCTTTACTCAGTTCCCTGGATTCTCTAACTTCTTCAAAATCCATTTTTTCCTTACCTTTCTCTTTCCCTTCCCCTTTCCATTTCCCATTAACTGAACTATCCCCATCAATTTCCCCAATTCTTTTCACTACCTTCTTCCCCGACCTCAAATTAAAAAACCCCTCACCATCCCCACCCCCTAAACTCAATAAATTTTCACTCACATCCAATTTTCTCTTCCTGATTGCGTCATTGCCAGCATCATCACCGCCACTGAGACCTGGTGATGAATTCGAAACGAACCGAGCGCTCCGTCGGATATCGTCCCGGGTCTGGGCGGGAGTGGCGGGCTCGATATTATTGACCCGATTCTTTGCGGGTTCATTTTCGGGTTTCGGTGGAGGTATTTCGCGAGATCGAAGCACCGGCATACTTGTTGATGTGAGAATTATAAATGAACTCTGGTGGATACCGAAATTTGGACTGTTTTTTGCGAAGCGGCCTATTTTGCTCTCCGCTTTTGCCAATGGGATTTAATTAGGGTTTTATAATAAGGAGAGAGGAGCTTCTCTTGTACGCCAATTGGGTACTCAATTTTCCCGCCAAACGTCAGTCAGTTAATGGGCTTTCGCCTTCTACACCACCCCTTTTTGCTTAAGAGCCTACCTATCATCGAATCCGATAGCAGTTAGTAACCCTAACCACTGTTCAAAATTCAAATGTGAATGAAATTTATGCTTTATATTTTAAGGCATAGTTTGGATTTGGGACTGTCTATGAGTGGTTTTTATAACTAAAGTTCAGGCAATGTGGCATATAATATGTGTTATATTAGGGGTGTAGATGGGTCATATTTAAATTATTGATTCCATTTTGAAAATTTTAAATTTATTTCATTTAAAAAAACTAATAATAATATGATTGTGTCTTGGTCAAGTTATTTATTTAATCTATTTCTTGATTGGAACAGGGGATACACGTTAATCACGATTTTGAATCTGAAGAGAGGTTTCAGAAGTGGCAGATTTATTCATTCGATCAATAACCGAGTCAAATCTGATGTATCTTATATCTCAATATAAATTATGGAAATTATAAATTAAATCCCTATGGCACTTTTTGTATATCTTTTTGAAGATGATAGGCCATCACTCGGACTGTTAATTAGAGATTTTTCCGCTAAGTGTCATACACCATAAATCTAATCAAATTAGATAAAACATGCATGTATAAGTTAAGAAAACATGATTAAACATTGAATTAAAGGGCTAATCATATTAGAGGGCCTAGAATCAGACTCGCTCTGATACCATTTTGTAAGGGGTTTTATTGCGGAAATCCGGTAACGCAACGAAATAGTGGAAAATCAAAATTTTCCGATTTCAAAACTTTTTCTCGGATTAATTAAATAAACTTATTTATTCAATTATCCAATTATCAAATTATGAAACAAAACACTATAAATCAAATTTATGTGAATGACGGCGTAAACACACGCGTATAACGCAAGCGCACGTATCGTTCAAGTAATATAAAAAGTATCGATCCCACGAGGACTTAACACCTAATCTATTAATTTTATGAGGTCAAATGATTACTAATATCTAACAGGTTGATTGATTGATTTGAAATTGTGAAGATTTTAAATTTAAAAACAAGTAAATAAAATTGCACGAATGTAGGTTTAAGAAAATTCAATATTAAAAACTATTTAGGGTTGTGATTTCTTCCAATACCATTTTAAAGATGAAGTGGTTATTTTATGTTTGGTAATAAATCGGTTTACTAACCTGGAACACTAAATTATGCAAAAGTCTATGTCGATGGTCAGACGCAAATACCCAGTTTAACCCAATTGAACCATATGTCTATGTCAACCAAATTATTTGGATTCATTAAGTTTAAGTTCCAATTATGGCTACCCCCGCCCGACATGTATATGTATATCCTGTAAGGAAATCTATTAAAGGGTTATCTATCCTCAAGGAAGATCGTGGGCTATTAAGTCTAAGGCTGAAACCTAAAATTCCTTTGTCAAGTTTATTTTAGGTTTACCACATCAATCTTATTGATGATCGGACAACAAGAAGCATTAAGCTTAAGACTTAATAAGTAAACCTTTAAATTACCCAAACTATAAAATAACCCTTATAAACCGGTGATATTAGAATTCATCACAACCCCAGATAACTAACTTAGTTACGACACATAACTAGGGCTAGTAAAAACATAAATAATTAAAAGACATAAAGTAAAATGCTGAAAAGTAAATTGCTGAAAAGTAAAAGACGGAAAGTAAATGCTGAAATTAAATACTGAAAATTAAATGATGAAAAGTAATGCTGAAAAGTGCTGAAAAGTAAATTACTGAAAAGTAAATGCTGAAAGTAAATTGCTGGAAAGTAAATGCTGAAAGTAAATTGCTGAAAAGTAAATAAAGTAAAAGTACAATAAAAGAAAATGTTGAGGTAAAAGGATTCACTTTTATTACTTCTATTTTAGATATCTCCCTTAATATAATATATTAACTTTGCATGATAATTACCAACCAGACATATAGGCGGTATCCATATTAAGTCAAATTAATAATTAATTACCAACCAACCAATCAGGCGGTATCCAGTTTAGTCAGGTTAAAACCAATTTAAATAATTACAACCGACCAATATGGCGGTATCCTCGTTAAGTCAGTTTTAACTAGTTTATATATTATAATTAAGGGAGATTAATCTAAATATTAGTAATAAAAGTTTTACCTTTTACCCCAGCAAAAGGGAGTTACCTCCTCATTACTGAAAAGTAAAAACGGAAAATTAAAGAAAGAAAAGTATTGTGCGTAAAGTAAATTGCGGAGGTAAAACTGAAAAGTAAAGAAAAGAAAGTGCGAAAGCGGAAATTAATTACTGAAAGCTGTAATAAACAAACAAGATACAATCTTCTTAGTATTCTTAAGGAATTCCTTAGAAGAAGTATGAATTTACAAATGAAATGGCTTGGTATTTATAGGCAAAATTTTGCCTCCATCAAATCATCCACCAAATCCATTATTAATTGCTCCACTAATTGCTTATCATGTTTGATGATGATTTGATAATTTTATTATTTATTTATTAATTTATTTTTTGCTTTGAAAATGACTTTAATAATTACACACAACACACTTCTGGATGGTTCATCAATTTCGGGCATGAAATCTTCAGAATTCAAAATTATTTTGTCTTTAAAAGTTGTAGATCTTTGAGTCTTCTTTAATCTGGAACTTCAATCAGCTCAATCAGATATCGGAGTAAAACGTTATGCCCAAAATACGACAGATACGAAAAATTAGAATTCCAAAACTGCACTTCGTTAAAACGCCATTTCAAGTTTCCAATCTCCAAAATTAATTGTCAAGTCCAATTTTTGCCCTTATTGGCCCTACATTTCGTCCTAAATGATTTCATTGTGTCCCAATATTATTTTATCTGCAAAATAAACTAAAACACATCAAAACGTTCATCAAACCCGAGAAACTAAACAAAATATTAAGTAAAAGGGGTGGTAAATATTGATATATTTTCCGCTCATCACACCCCCAATCTAACATTTTGCTAGTCCTCGAGCAAAACAACAAAATAAAATACAAGAAATAATTAAAATTAAACTAAGCCACTTTCGTAGGGATCACGGTTGCATTTTGCGTATGCAAGCCTTTAAACTCATAGGTGTCCCTAGTGGACGAGTTATAGTCTAGTGAGGGCTTACAACAACGATACCCACAAACATTTTACAAAAGTAAAAAGATAATAAAACTAATGCACACAAAAGCAAAAAGACAAGAGAAAAGAGAATAAAGAAGTTAGTGACTAATCAGGTGAAACTTCTACTCCATGTTACTAGTTGTTTTCTTTCTTTCTAAATTACCGAATAAGTAAATTCTCCGATTATTTTTACCATTCTCCATATACACAGTCAACAAAATATTAATCAACTCATTTTTGCCCACAACAGTCACAAGTGCAGTTGATAAGAGAGTAATATTTTTGTCCTAAAGTTTTACCAGAATTCACATCTTTTTGCAGCAATGGAATAATTTTATATTTTTTCTGATTTTTTTCTTTGATTTTTTTGATTTTTATTTTTTATATACAATTTTCCATCTATGTAATGAGTGTTGGGTCAGTGGCTCCCAAACCAGTTGGCTTTAGGGCACCATGTGTTAAGACACCCCTACGGACTTAATTACTCAGACTTTAGATATATATATTTTTGCAGCATCTTTGATCCATGTAGCGAGCTTTGGGCCAGTGACTCCCAAACCAATTGGCTTTAGGGCACTAGGTGTTAAAACACTCTTACAGACTTAATAACTCGGATCTCAGATATTTTTTTTACTCCATCACTTTTTGAGATGCTTCCTCCAATTAAACTAGAGCACTGAATATTATAAACTTTTCAATTTTAGCTCATGTCCGTATGTTACAATGCATGTTGATAATATCTGCTAACTGAGCATATGAAGATCCATTTTAGTCAGTTTTATGGAGAATTCACAAATGAAATAATTTAAAATGAAATAAACAAAAATTAACTTGTTCCGAAATAGGTTTGAAATACGTCTCTGGAGGAGTGAAAACCTTACCAGCTATCTCTTACTCAATTTCCAACTTTTTAAAATTTAAAAAAATAAAAAACGCAAAAACAAATATTTTTGTAATTTTTGAAAAATTTTCAATTTATTTTTGTATTTTTCGAAAAATTTGGACTAAAAATAAAAACAACACACAACTAAAAACAAGGTACTGATCAACTAATTCCCTCCCTCAAACCTAAAAGAGACATTGTCCCCAATGTCTTAAACAATAGAAGAAGAGTTTAGAAGATAATACCTGGTTAGCTGAAATTCTACAGGAAATTAAATGTTAAGATCCAGATTAATCCCACGCCTCTTACCACGATCGTCCTCAGACCAATTTATCTTTGAAATGATAGGGTCAACTTGTGGTTCATAGGCTAAGAGTTGGTCTATTAGATCCGAAGTAGTTCTGGCAGTGAAGATGAGTTCTTTTAACGATTTTGACACGAACCCATTTATCCGGGCATCATCAAGAAACACACAAAGAAAAAAATCAAAATTCATCAATGTTAAACATCCAAATTGGTTTCTGGTGTATGTTCAAGTTCGCCCAAGATAGCACTATAAAAATTTCTCCAATGTACCAAAGCCACCTGGCAAAGCAATAAAAGCATCAGCACGATAAATCATTTCTATCAGTCGTTCAGACATACCCGGCACGATCAGTTCATCTCCGTTTGATGGTTCAATAAGATTTGTCTCCGCCAAAGGTTTTGGGATGATTCCCAAAATATGACTGCCTCCTTCATGTACGGCCTTTGAAACGATCCCCATTAGTCCAAGATTGCCTCCGCCATATACTATGTGCATATTCCTTGTAGCTAAGACTCGACCCAATTCTTGTGTGCTGCTTCTACGTATTGTGGCTTAGTACCAACACTAGTACCGCAAAAAACACACAGATGTTTTCAACTCGTCTTCTTGAAGTGGCTTCTATGTTTTACTCTGGATGTCTTCAAAAGTGCAATGATGAGTTGAATTTATAACACCTGAAAAATGTGAGTAAAAATAATAGCACTAGTACCTGCCAAATGACAATTATTAGTTAAACAGTAAAATAAATCGTGATAGTCAAAAAGGTCTGGATCCTGTCGGAGAGAAAATAAAAGAAAACAACAAAATAAATTACAATTATTAGGAAAAAGACAAGAGATATAATATGTACAAGAAAAGTAGCGGCTTGATTGACGTCTATGCGTCGTCGGGACAAGCTTCTCATCCAATTTTCTTATAAATTGGCAAACATGGTCTTTTTGAGTCAGATTCCCAAGACTTAACTGTTGTCTTTCTTTTTGAAATTGTGTATGTAATTTACGAATGGCTATGTGAACATATCCATTGGGATGCATCTCAAGAGTCGAAGATATAGACTTCTTACTCAAGCCATCCTTAATGAATTTAATTTTGTCTTCACGATTATCAGACACAATTCCTAAAGAACGACAACAAGTATTGCAATTCCAGCGTGCACATTTGTAACAAACACCCATTTGATTAGCTCTACGTTTCTTTGCATATGTGCTTCTTCCAAAACCAGGCATATATGAAATAAAAGAGTCAGAAGACTCACCTGCCAATCAGAACCGTGCTTCAATTACCCAACGAATATCATTAGGAACACCATGAATTGTTAGTAGTCTCATTCGTTCCAAGCGAGCTTTGTAAACTTTCATCAGAGAGTTTTGAGGGAGAGAAGGAAATTGCTTGTGAAGATTTGCTAGAGCTTCTTCCATCTTGAAATGACTTAATCTGCAAAAACTAAACACACAAAATTAAATCACACCAAATCACAATATATACAAAAATTGCATGGGTTGCCTCCCTACGAGCGCTAAGTTTAAAGTCGTCAGCTAGACGTGACTTCTCGAACGTTAGGCTGGATTTGAAAGTGTGACACTTTCTTTTTGTCGCTCAAATGATTCTCCCCAGTAGTGCTTGACACACTGACTATTAACCTTGAATGTTTCGTTGGTGTTGGGATCCAGTAACTCAACAGCTCCATATAGTAAAACCTGAGTGATCACAAATGGACCTGACCACCTTGATTTCAACTTTCCAGGGAAAAGTTTCAACCGTGAATTGTACAACAACACTTCCTGCCTTGGTTCAAACTGTTTGTGCACTATTTTTCGATCATGCCATTTCTTGGTCTTTTCTTTGTACAGTCTGGCATTCTCATAAGCCTGTAAGCGAAATTCCTCCAATTCATTGAGTTGGTGGAGTCTTTTCTCTCCTGCAGCTTGTGAATCAAGCTTCAACTTCTTTAGTGCCCAGTACGCCTTGCGCTCAAGCTCAACTGGCAGATGGCACACTTTTCCAAACACCAATCGATATGGGGACATACCAATGGGTGTTTTGTAAGCTGTTCGATAGGCCCATAATGCGTCATCCAATTTTGTTGACCAGTCTTTCCTTGTTGATCCAACAGTTCTCTCCAAGATTCTTTTGATTTCCCTGTTTGAAACCTCAACCTGTCCATTTGACTGTGGATGGTAAGCAGTGGCAACCTTGTGAATAACTCTGTATTTGGATATGAGTGCATCGAAGTATCTGTTGCAGAAATGAGAGCCACCATCGTTGATGATTGCACGAGGTGTTCCGAACCGAGTGAAAATGTTCTTTTTCATGAATTTGATCACCACTTTTGAATCATTGGATGGCAGTGCAATTGCTTCAACCCATTTGGAGACGTAGTCTACAGCAACCAGGATGTTGACCGGCGTAAACACACACGTATAACGCAAGCGTACGTATCGTTCAAGTAGTATAAAAAATATCGATCCCACGAGGACTTAATACCTAAGCTATTAATTTTATGAGGTCAAATGATTACTAGTATCTAACAGGTTGTTTGATTGATTTGAAATGGCGACGATTCTAAATTTAAAGACAAGTAAATAAAATTGTTCGAAAGTAAGTTTTAAGAAAATTCAATATTAAAAACTATCTAGGGTTGTGAATCTTTTCAATATTATTTAAAGATGAAGTGGTTATCCTATAGTTGGGTAATATATTGATTTATTAACCTAGAACACTAAATTATGTGAAAGCCTCTTCCGATGGTCAATTACAAATACCTAGTATAATCCAATTGAACCATATGTCTATGTCAACCAAATTAACTAGATTCATTAAGATTAAGTTCCAATTAAGGCTACCCCCCCCCGCCGACAGGTATATTCCTATCCTGTAAGGAAATCTATTAAAAGAGTTATCTATCCTCAAGGAAGATCGTGGGCTATTGAGTCTAAGGTCTTAAACTTAAAATCCCTATGTCTAGTTCATTTTAAGTTTACCTAATCAATTTTATTAATGGCCAGTTAATAAAAAGCATTAAGATTAAGACTCAATAAATAAATCTTTATATTACCCAAACTATAATCTAACTCTTATAAACCAGTGATATTGAAATTCATCACAACCCTAGATAACTAACTTAGTTATGACACATGGCTAGGGCTAGTAAAAACTTAAAAGTAAAAGCCATAAAGTAAAAATGCGAAATAGTAAATGCGGTAAAGTAAATACTGAAAAGTAAATAAAATAAAATGCTAAGGTAAAAGGAATTACTTTTACTATTTACTATTTTAGATATCTCCCATAAAATAATATATAAACTTGTGATAGTATTACCAACCAGCCATATAGGCGGTAACCTGATTAATTCAAATTAAGTCCGACCAACCATAAAGGCGGTATGATTTGTCCATGAACCTGCCATATAGGCGGTAAGAAAATTTAATTATCAACCAGCCATATAGGCGGTATCCTGGATTAGTCAGATTTAAACCAATTTAAATTTAATAACCAACCGACCAATATGGCGGTATCCGTATTAAGTCAAATTTTAAATAGTAAATATATTATATTTAAGGGAGATTAATCTAAATAGTAACAGTAAAAAGAATTACCTTTCACCTTAGCAAGGAGAAGTTACCTCATCATGGTTGAATAGTAAAACTGAAACAGTAAAAACAAGATAAATTACTATTACTATTACTATTACAGAAAGTAATTACTATTACAAAATGTAATTAATTACAAAACTTAAATTAAAAGAGATTAGAGAGAGAAACTCCCGATTTTACATCAAAGAAAATGAGAGAGAATGTGCAACTAAAACTGAAATGGCGGCCTCCTTTTATAGGCAAATTTTGGCCCAGCGTCGCGACGCTGAAAATGCACTAGCGTCGCGACGCTGGCAACAGTTTATGGAGTCCACGCGTACGTTGACCACGCGGCTGTCGGCACAATAATTGGTGACATGTGTCACGCTCTGGTTGACTGGCGATGCGGTCCAATGAAATCGTGCCACGTGTAATCTTGTGATTGGGTGTAAATTCGGTCTAATAGAATGGTGACACGTGGCATGCTCTGATTCGTTGATTATTCGGTCCAAGAGAGAGGCGACACGTGGCACGCGGTTTGGGTGGTCCAATGAGGTGATGACACATGGCATGAGGCGCATGTTAGCAATGGCGGCGAACGTTAGCAAGATCCGGCGCACGTTAGCAAGATCCGGCGCACGTTAGCAAGTCCAACCTATCAGATTTTGACATGTGGCTGACGGCGCATGTTAGCACATTCGGCGCATCCTGGGCGTCGCGCCGCGCAAGGCTTCAGCGTCGCGACGCTGAAAAGACGAAAATATCCCTGTTGACGCATTTTTGTCCGTTTTTGCCCCAAATTGCCTCAAGTGCTTTCCAAACTTTATTTATCTGTAAAATAACAACAAAACACATCAAAACGTTCATAAAACTCGAGAAACAATACAAAACATTAGGCTAAATGAGTGGGAAATAGTGATATAAATACCACTCATCAGATGTACAAGTTTCTGAATGATGGACAAAGGGTCCCATGAATCAATACCCCACACATCGAATATCTCCACTTCCAGAATGGTTTGCAACGGTCATTCATTTCTTTTCGAAATATTCCCCATTCTCTGGCACCTGTCACATTGAAGAGCAAAAAGATAAGCATCTTTAAAAAGAGTGGGCCAGAACAAACCTGATTGTAGGACTTTGGCTGCAGTTTTGTTTCCGCTGAAGTGTCCGTCATATGGTGATGAATGACAGTGCTGTAAAACACTGTTGACCACCTCATGTGGAACACAACGTCTCAGTAATTGATCAGCACAACGTTTGAACAGGTACGACTTATCCCAGACATAGTGTTGACTTCTTTGAAAAAATTCTTCTGTTGCTGAGTTGTCCATTCCAACAGCTATTTTCCTGACACAATGTAGTGTACATAGTCAGCATACCAAGGGGCATCTTGTTGTTTCATGGCAAACAGCTGTTCATCTGGAAAAGTTTCTTTGATTAACAGATCTTTGCCAACTATTTCTCCATTCTCGAGCCTTGATAGATGATCTGCCACTTGGTTTTCTGTCTCTTTCCTGTCTTTGATCTCCACATCAAATTCTTGCAGAAGAAGTATCCAACTGATCAATCTGGGTTTGGCATCTTTCTTCGTGATCAGATATTTGATTGCTGAATGATCTGTGTAGACCACCACTTTGGGACCCAGCAGATAGGAGTGGAATTTGTCAAAAGCTTACACAACTGCGAGCAACTCCTTTTCAGTGGTTGTGTAGTTGAGTTGAGCTTCATTCAGAGTTTGCTGGAATAATAAATGGATTGGAAAATCTTTTCTTTGCGTTGTCTCAAATCTGCACCTACAGTAAAATCATTAGCATCGCACATCACTTCAAATGGAATGGTCCAGTCTGGTGCTACAATGATGAGGGTAGAGACCAGCTTCTGTTTTAAGATCTCAAAAGCTTCCTGGCATTCTTTTGTAAAGTTGAAAGGCGCATCCTTTTCCAGAAGATTGCAAAGAGGTTTTGCAATCTTGGAAAAGTCTTTGATAAATCTCCTGTAAAATCCAGCATGTCCGAGAAAGCTTCGAATCCCTTTGACTGATGTCGGCGGAGGTAGTTTTTCAATTGTTTCAATATTTGCTTTGTCTACCTCGATTCCCTTTTGTGAGATCCGGTGTCCAAGAACAATGCTTCCTGTACCATGAAATGACATTTCTCCCAGTTGAGTACTAGGTTTGTATCTTCGTACCTTTGTAACACATGTTCCAGATTTTGCAAGTAATGGTCAAAAGAATCTCCAAACACAGAAAAGTCATCCATGAATACCTCCATACTCTGCTCCAGCATGTCTGAGAAGATGGCCATCATGCAACATTGAAAAGTGGCGGGGGCATTACATAATCCAAATGGCATCCTGCGGAAAGCAAAAGTACCATAGGGACATGTAAATGTGGTTTTCTCCTGATCTTCTAGGGCAATGGCAATCTGATTGTACCCTGAATATCCGTCTAGAAAGCAATAGAACTCATGTCCGGCCAGTCTGTCTAACATCTGGTCAATGAATGGTAGCGGAAAATGGTCATTTCTCGTGGCTTTGTTCAGTTTCCTGTAGTCCATGCATACTATCTATCCAGTCACCGTTCTTGTTGGAATTAGCTCGTTCTTTTCATTGGTGACCACAGTGATTCCTCATTTCTTTGGTACACACTGTATATGACTCACCCAAGTACTATCTGAGATGGGGTAAATGATGCCAGCATCCAACCATTTGATGATTTCTTTCTTCACGACTTCTTTCATGATTGGATTGAGTCTCCGTTGATGCTCCACTGTGGGTTTGTACTCATCGTTCATCAGAATCTTGTGCATGCAAAATGATGGACTAATGCATCAAATGTCTGCTATAGTCCAGCCAATGGCTCTTTTGTGCTCTCGTAATACTCTCAGTAGCTTTTCTTCTTGCTCCAATGTTAGTGAAGAAGAAATAATAACATGTATTTCAGAAGAGTTTCCAAGAAATGCATACATGAGATGGCTCGGAAGTAACTTCAGCTCCAACTGTGGTGGTTCTTCAATCGAAGGTTTGATTCGATCTTTCTTTGGCAGTTCCAAGCTTTCAACTGGTGGTGTGGCTTTGAATCGGAATGGTTTGTCAAGGTAGTTGATACATTCCAGGATTTCAGCATTTAGCTCGCTGTCAGTCATGTTGGTGATGCAAGCTTCAAGTGTATCTGTGGGATTTGGCTCAGTATTCTGAACGATATTATCAACAACATCAACTCTGAAGCATTCTTCTTCCTTTTCATCGCTCGAGAATTTCATGGCTTTGAAAATATTAAAGGTAACTTCTCGGTCCTGAACTTTCATGGTCAGTTCTCCTTTTTGCACATCAATCACAGTTTTACCTGTAGCCAAGAATGGTCTCCCAAGAATGATATGTACTTCTTTGCCTTCTTCCATGTCAAGGATAATGAAATCTGCTGCAAGAATGAGTTTGTCGACTTTGACCAGCACATCTTCAACAACACCTCTTGGAAATGCGAGCGTTCGATCAGCAAGTTGCAACGAGACTGAGGTAGGCATTTGACCGGCGTAAACACACACACATAACGCAAGCGCACGTATCGTTCAAGTAGTATAAAAATATCGATCCCACGAGGACTTAATATCTAATCTATTAATTTTATGAGGTCAAATGATTACTAGTATCTAATAGGTTGTTTGATTGATTTGAAATGGTGACGATTCAAATTTAAAAACAAGTAAATAAAATTGTTTGAAAGTAGGTTTAAGAAAATTCAATATTAAAAACTATCTAGGGTTGTGATTTCTTCCATATCATTTTAAAGATGAAGTGGTTATCTTAAAGTTGGGTAATATATTGATTTATTAACCTGGAACACTAAATTATGTGTAAGCCTCTGTCGATGGTCAGACACAAAATACCCAGTTTAACCCAATTGAACCATATGTCTATGTCAACCAAATTATCTGGATTCATTAAGTTTAAGTTCAAATTATGGCTACCCCCGCCCGACAGGTATAAGTCTATCCTGTAAGAAAATCTATTAAAGGGTTATCTATCCTCAAGGAAGATCGTGGGCTATTGAGTCTAAGGCTGATGAAACCTAAAATCCTTATGTCTAGTTCATTTTAGATTTACCAGATCAATTTTATTAATGGCCAGTTAATGAAAAAGCATTAAGATTAAGACTCAATAAATAAATCTTTATAATACCCAAACTATAATCTAACCCCTTATAAACAGTGATATTAAAAGTCATCACAACCCCAGATAACTGGCTTAGTTACGACACATATTTACGGGGGTAGTAAAAATTTAAATAAAATAAAAAGACATAAAGTAAAATACTGAAAATTAAATTGCTGGAAAGTAAATGCTGAAATTAAATACTGAAAATTAAATGCTGAAAAAGTAAATGCTGTTGAAATGAAAGTAAAATTACTGAAAAGTAAATTGCGGAAAGTAAAATTACTGAAAAGTAAATGCCTGAAAATTAAAGAAGAAAGAAAAAGTATTGTGCGTAAAAGTAAATTGCGGAAAGTAAAAACTGAAAAGTAAAGAAAATAAAGTGCGAAAGCGGAAATTAATTACTGAAAGCTA